>MDKH01191839.1:0-16256 GCA_005239495.1 Nicotiana undulata | reverse complement strand
ATACTCTTAGAGGCTATGGTGGACACAGTATTCTGGGTTTCTTTTTGCAGCTTTCAGTCTCTATCCCATAGGCTTGGCATGTATATATATGTGTGTGTAGGCATGTATGTCTTCAGTCGCGGCCTCGTCGGCCAGCTAGTACTTTATTATTTTGGCTTGTCTACCTTTGTTTATATGACTTATTGTTATTCGGGTCATGACCTTAACGGTCCAGGCTTAGTATTTCAGATGTTGTGCTGCCCGATCTGTTGGGCCCCCAGTTTAGTTAGCTAGTATGTTTAGTGGCTAACTCGATCAAATACAGTATCGAGTGCCAGTCGTGCCTCCCCTAGTTTGGGGGCGTGACATTTTACACTCAGTATTTCTTGTTAAATTGTTTGGCACTCAGATTGTGATATTATCATTTCCTGAAATGAAATATTATTTTAGGTTGAGAACCCCGTTTATTTATTGCCCGAGTGGTATGTTGAGAGTGTCTGACTGAGTAAGGACGAGGGCCAATATTGTGAGGATATTTATGATATGAGAGAGGCCGAGTGCCTGAGTGATGATTGCCATGTCTTGGTTGTTTATAGCGTTTAGGATGTAGGAGCCCCTCCGGAGTCTGTACACCCCCAGTGAGCGCAGATACCTACCGAGTGCGAGTGCCGAGTGACGAGTGATTTGGGAGGCATGAGTGACTGTGAGGTGCTGAGTGACTGTTACTGAGTGATGGTGAGGTGATGAGTGACTGTTACTGAGTGATGGTGAGGTGCTGAGTGACTGATTATGAGTGATGATTTGGCCCAAGGGGTGGTTTATAATGATATTTTGCTGAGTTCTGATTATGATTAATTTCATCTTGCATCCTGATATCTTTAGAAATTTTACTGAGAAACATTGGAAAACATATTTGTTCAAAGGATTTTTTTACGAAAACTGGTGTTTAAACATATGGACTAAATGTATATTTTGTTAAGACTCAACATTTTACTATTGTGAATTGATGTTTTGTTGTTGTGTGTTTCTTATCGTCAGACTTGATTTATTTTCATTACTACTGAGTTGGCATACTCATCATTAATCCCTGCACCTCTGTGTGCAGATCCAGGTGCTGGTTTTGAGCAGTAGTCATTCGAGTCCATTCGGCGTCAGCATTCGGGATTTTGAGGTAGTTGTCCAGCATCTCTATTTCCCTTCCTTCATTGAGTATTTAGTATTTGTTCTGAGACATTGTCTTATAACATTAGCAGTGTAGTATTACTCTTAGATGCTCGTGATCCGTTGACTCCAGTTCTGGGAGAAGGGTTATAGTCTGTTAGATTATTTATGTTGTTTAAAGAATTTGAGTATTATATACTTGCTATGAAACGTTATTTGATGAATTTGGGACAATTTGCCAAAGTAATTGGGTAATTATGTGATAGTGGCTAGCCCAATTCCACGATAGGCGCCATCACGACCGAATAGGATTTGGGGTCGTGAAATATATCTAAATGCAAAAATGTAAACTAACCTAGAAAGCAAACAAAATGATCAATGGCTACAAGTATGGATGCATCGGGAATTACACTCAAGTAACGATTCAATGCATTTCACGATTTTACAAATATGAGCGCGTTTATGTTAATTAGACACATATAATAATTCTCAATTAGCTTCTTCTGAAGACGAACAAGACTTCCTAATTGAATTATCCCTAACACAATTAGGATATTAAGCACACTCGGATATGGCTACAAGTTGTTCAATCCTATTCCTAGGTAGAATCTATAAAATTAGGGTTAAAGTCACAAGTTCTTGTTAATTAATCTTTTTCAACCCCAAATTATCTTTCACAAAATTAATTCGGAGTTAATGAGAGATTCCTAGGGTTAGCTAATCCCTTTGGAAACATTAAAGAACAAGAATAATTAAAGAAACAATAACTCACTTCATAAAAGATGAAAAATCATTCAATACATAAGCACAACAAGGTATTTGATCCACACTTTAAGCATGAATATTTCCATAAACAAGATTGAGTGTTGGAACTAAATACAACACACTTAAATATTCAATGCAAAGTAATAAAATGAAGAAATAAACATAAATGGGTAAGAAATCCTTAACCACAAACTTCAAATCTTCAAAACCAAGTGTGTGTGCAAACCCTAGCTTCCAAAACTTGTTCTCCTAAGCCAAAGATATGTTCTAAGATGTAAGAGTTATCCAAAGTTATCTGCTAGATCGAGTCTTAAATGATTGGGGTGAAAACAGTGAAATTCCAGAACTGCCCAGGTTTGTCCGCAAATTTCTTCATCGCGTTCGCGACAGTAGCATTGCGTTCGCGAAGGTATCTGTTCCTCAAGCTTCGCGTCCGCGATTACCTCAATGTGTTCGCTATGTTATGACTCCTGATGCTTCGCGTTCGTGGTGTGTTCCACGCGTTCGCTAAGGTCTGGCTTCCTGAAGCTTTGCGTTTGCGTTGGACCTCCGCGTTCACGAAGGGTAAATCACGGGGCAATCTTCCATTTTCCTTTTAGCTCCTTTTTTGACTTGTTTTCACACTATTTCTTCACCATCACCTCTAAATCACTTGACACCTGACATATGCCAATAAACATCAATAAATGCCTTAGTTTCTCAACGAAATTCTACAAAAGACTAAGTATTAAGAAGAGATAAGTTGGTAAAATTTCAACTTATCAAACCCCCAAACTTAAACTATAGCTTGTCCTCAAGCAATACAAAGACTAACAACATCCTTCAATCAAATCATCACTTAAGCTCAATGGCATACCAAATATCATTTCAAGTCAAAAAGGGTCACTTTAAGCACAATCTAGTGACTTCGATTGGTACCAACAATTAATCCAAGGCATATCAATCACCAACTTTTCACACATTTTATTTCAATTCAATTGCTCAAACACCACATTAATCAAAGTAGCAACCAAGTCATGAGACTAAAGATTCAAAATTTGCCTCTCTATCACAATTGTCTTCCCTTGCTCATTCCTCCCAATTGAAAATGGGGTTAATTCGCAACTCGAATCTCATGTTCCCTCACACTTAAAGAGAGAATACCAAACTCATAAATTGCAATTCAAAACATAAATGGAATGTCAAATGGAAAGAATCAACTCTCTCTCTCTCTTTCTCAAAGATATTCAAATGCACAAGAGTAGTACCATAGGCTTGCCCTTCATGTATTTCTCCACTAATGTAGACGCACTTGGTTCAAAATCAATTAGGACTTAAAGGGTTGTAGTTTAGGCTTTTGGTGAATGTAGGGCACAATTTAGTAAGAGTGACTCAAAACCTCCCTAAGCACTACAATTTTTCAATACTCAAAGTCCACTTCCTTCAAGAACTTCTCCACCCTTTTTTTTCTTTTATATATATCACCTAGTCTTCCATTTATTCACAATTCCTTATTTTTTTATAACACTTTTCACCTTTTAAGAAATTTTCACATCACAACTTTTCCAACCTCCACCCCCAAACTTAGGATTTTAGCCTATATTCATACTTCAAAATACTTAGGGAGGTAAGTTGCCACAAGAAAATCAATAAGATGATAGCTTGTAACATGGTTGCCAAAGAAAAAGTTAAAAGGATCAAAAGGGTTGACTAGGGAAAATATGCACGGGTAGAAAATTTAGGCACAATAATTGTCCAAGGAAGGCCTAATATCATTTCTCAAACCAAGTAGTCTAGGATTTCGCCATGAAGCACATTCCGGGCAAGTTCTAGACTACAAATGATGCAAAAGAACTTCATAATTAAATCTCACCACACATGGCACATGAAAACTCAAGTGAAATATAAATTCAAAATCCAATTGAAACCAATGAATCTCAAGGAAGTCACATGTAGCCTAAGAAGCTATTTAGTGAATCAGGGAGACAAAAATAGAATCTAAAAGTCACAATAAGAAACGTTACTTTAATTTTTTATTTTTATTTTAAAGATCAAAAACTTCATATGCCAAAGTTTAAATTATCTGGTTCCAAACAAGTCACACGTTGGTTTATGGACACAAAATCACACCCCAAAACCAATTTATTCACAACTAGCTACTAACTAACTAAAAAAAATATTTATTTTCTAAAAAACACTAAACAAGACTAATCCCTTAAGAAAGTTGTCACGCCATTCATCATAGGAAAAAGTCACCCGGTTCAACACAAATAAATTCCTTGGAAAAGAACCGCGGTAGAAAGAAAAATCAAGGAGTTGCATTAATACTACTATGAAAAAAATAAAAACCTAAATAAAAACAAATAAAAACCAAAATAAAATCCAACAAGAATATTACTAATAAACTACAATTGTCAACCAATTCATACAAGTTCACAAAACAAAAAAATATTATCATGCTCCACAAAAATCCATCATACACCACAAACATACATCATATATGAGCCACCCCCAACCAAAGGTGTTGCATTGTCCCCACTGCAACTAATCAAAGTAAGATAAAATGAAGGAGGTGCTCCTTGAAAATACATCACTCGAAGCTGGAGGTGGTGCGAAATGTGATCTTCTCATCATCATCACCATCATCCGAGTGTTGATACCCAATTTCTCCGAAAAAATATTTTAAAATTGCATACATACCTTCAAAATCATGCATTGATAGCAATTGGTATTTTTCCATAATTATTTTACAATCTTATTAATTTGTCCAGTATTTTATTCCAAATAAATATTTACAAAATTGCATCACAAATGATTTCAAAGGCATTTCTTGATTTAATTTATTGTTCATGGTCCTATTAAGACCAAATTGTTCCATGAATAGCCACATTGGCACATTTTGGTTATAATTGCAATAACTTTGTAATTATAGCCCACACTTGTAATTTTGTACTATTTTTACCAGAAATTAGTCCTTTGTATTTTAAAATACTAAATAATCATTTTAAACTATTTTTCTATGCATGATTTTTTTAAAAATAATTACTAGCTATTTTATAAATTATTTTGACTAATTTGAATTAGGTATTTAACAAATAGCCTATTTCATTTCGATTTTAGCCTAAATTAAACCAGCCCCAAACCCCTAATTAAATCAGCCCAATACCGCAAGCCCAATCAACTAATCCTACCCGACCCAGTTCTGGTTAGATCTTGGCCGTTGATCAATTTTGATCAATGGCCCGGATTTAACCTTTCCTAATTTAACCTAACCTATACTCCCAAAACCCTCTCATTCTCTCATCACTCACCCGCCGTCACACTCCTCTCATTCTCTCAAACTCTCTCTGCCTAACCATGGCTTCCACTCACCGGCTGCTTGCTCGCCGGTATTGATGGTGGTTCTCACCACCATCCCTAGCCTAAATGGCTCCTCCATGACCGGATTCATGCCATCTCTGAGGTCCTGAAGGGACCAGTGGTTGTTCGCTTACCCCCTGGGCCTGTGCTCACCATTCTTAGGCTACAATGGCCCGATTGAGTAAGATCTTTCTATTTTCTGGCTAGCACTATGGGTTTCTAAGCCGGTCTCTCTATTTCTGGGTTATTTTCTAGAAAACCCTAATCTCTTCTCCTGTACCTCTTAGATATATAACAGATCTGAGGTTTTTCTGAGCTATTTTCGTTTGTTTTATGAAAAACCTTTCGATTTCTCAAAGCATCGCTTTATTTTCCAATTAGGGTTTCTGGAACCTTTCTTCAAAACATATTTCTGGTCTTTTAAGGTTGTTCTCTGATTCTCATATGTTTAAACGACTTTTTGTTAAGTTGCTTTTTATTCTTAATTTGTTATGTTAAAACCCTAGTTTTAACACTATGTTATAATTTCTGAGTTCATCCTTTCTTTCTGATTCTGCTATGTGTGTGTGTTCGATTCTCATGAGTATGCCTCTATTGATTAAAGTGTTTTCTGATTTTTACCCTAATAATGTTTTATCAGGGTTTTCGATTTGGTTCTGTTTGCTTACACTTTGTTTATCTGTTTATTCATGAAAGTCTATACTGTTTCCCTTAATATTAGTACTATTTTTGATTCTTTGAATCCCTAATTACATGTGCTAATATCCTTTCTGATTTTCGACCTTTAAATTATTTTCTTGCCTTATTATGTGGATGACTATACTGTTAATTAATTCCTATGTTATTTCCTTAATTAGAATCCTATGTACCTAGCCCTAATTTCTTACTCTATACCTACTGTGTTTGGATTATTTCCTTATTTGTTAAGCTCCAGCTATACATGATTTCTTTCCTTACTTGTTACTTATTCCTTACCGTTTGAACTGATTCACTTTATTAAGGGAAGACTTGGACTGATTTTACTCTAATTGATTTCGAGTTCTATAATTACTAAACAATTTGACTCTTACCTTATTTACCTAGCTTTCAAACTACTATATATATTGCTCTCTTCTACTCTCATTAGACAGCCATATAGACACCCGAACTCACATTAGTTCACAATTCTCTCTCACATGCTTAAACTTTCTGCTCTAGTAACTTTCTATTGTCACTCAAATTAGTCGGCTGCTAGCCAAGGCTAATTATTGCACTCTATTTCTCTGCACTTTGTGTCTAATCTCCTTACTGGTATGTTCTGATTTTAAATTCAAGTTCCAAACCAATGTGTTTCTTCTACTGTTTCAGTTTATCATTTTACTAATCTGTTTCTGTCTATTGTTTGCTTCTCAACATGTGTTTAACTTGCTTTACTTAGTATGCTAGTCATGTTCTAGCCCTTTTTAGGGTCAGCCTATTTATGAACATGTTTACTTCCTTTGAAGTCTGCCTCAATGTGACTCTACTCTGTCTTTAAATGCTTTCCTATATGTTGCTTAGTTCTGGTATGCACCTGTTGTGCAGAACAATTATTGCCTTAGGTTGTTTTGATACCATGCTCAATCCTACTCGATCATGCTTAGTACTTCTATGTCTTCATTGTTTATTATTCAGTTATCTCCTAATCTTATACACCCCCTAATTCTATGTTTAGCCTGATCTGGTACAAACCTGTTTTGTAAACAATTTGTTGTTCTGAATTATGATGATTATATGCTTAATTTTGTTTGATACCACTGTGTCTTCTATTGCTTTCTCTAAAGTCCATAATCCTATACTATGTTTACACCATTAGTTATTCCCAATCCCATAAGCCCCCCTAAGTAATTCTGATCCTATGCAACCATTAGCAATGCTGAAATTCCTACCCTATTGTCTACTATCCCTTAAAACTTTTGTGTTTCTTCTTGTTATGTGTTCACTGTACATGCCCTATGTGTCCCCAGTTCCCAGCTTCCCTGTGTGAAAGTTTGTTAAGCAAGTTTGAATCTGATTGCTGTATTGTTGATCTGTTATTTGTCTGACTACACTGCTCTTGTTCAAACTATTTTTTTACTACTTAAACAACTCCTATGTTGTAAAACTTCTTTATCCAACTGAGTCTTTTCAATATTGTTTTATATCAAAGCTTTTCAAAACTATGTCAAGCACTCTCACTCTACTCTTAGGTCCTTAAGTTATGTCCCTCCAGTGTGTGACTGCTTTGGGATCCCTCTGAACTCTGATACACTGGGGTTGGCTCTTCCAAACTACACTTACTCAATTCTGGTTATGAAATCTGGGTGTGAGCACTGCCCGGGATCCTTGAGGTCCTTAGAGAACTCTAACACACCCGGACATGAGAAAGGCTATGACTTTGGGATTTGATGCTATGGAAAGTTTGGTACATTTGGGCCTACTTCAGGCTCCCTATAGTTTAACTTCTTCTTTTCTATCTATTTATGTAATTATTCAGCTGTTGGTTTGTAATAATTATTGTAAACAGACATTGGGGTGGATGGTAAAATGGTGAGGGTAGCTATATATTCCATCATTGGGTATAAATCATGTCTTATTCTTTACGTTCCCTATATCTGCATTAGAATCCATGCTTAGGACCAACATATTCATTAAAATCATGCCAAACATGCATTATATATCATGTCTTTAGGGCGTTCATGTTTACTGCTTCAACGTACAACATGTATTTAATTTATACTCATGCCTACCACTTATAGATCCTGCTCTTAAGATAATAAAATTAATATAAAAAAATTGTTACTCCTGAGCATTCAAAATCATGTCTCCATCATCCTGTAACTCTTTGTGCATTTTAGAAATCATGCTTTAGGAATTCTGTGTATCCTGAAAGTATGTCTTAACCATCCTGCATTTATATGTGCATATTAGATATCCTGCTCTAGGATTTCGTTCGCATTTGCTTAACCACGCTTAGTTTAAACTGTTGATTCATGAAAAGGTATAAAATAGTTTCACATATAATTATCATGACTGCTTTTAATAAAAATTGGTAACAATCTCTGCATTCTCAGATTTACATCACTTAGAACAACATGTTTTAGGTAAAACAACCTCTGAGCTGTTTAATAATTATGGTAGTTATTATGCACAATCCCACGCCTAGGCAAGACTTAGGTAATCAATCTCTATAAAAACTGGAAAAACTGCTTGGTTATGTTTACTGTTTAAAGGCTAATAGGTTAAAATCAGTAGGCAAACTGATTAGGACCCTGCTACTGAGTTTATAAAACAGAGTTGCATATTTTTGTGCATTGATATTCACTTAGATATCATGTCTTAGGATCTTGTCTAATAAAACTCCCTTTTGTTTGTGTTTGAGACGTGCCGCTTATGTGCATTAACTGTGGAGGTAAATCTGAGCCTCGTATCTGCTTTCCTGCATTTATCTGATTAGTCCTATTTATTCTTGCATGTCGCTTAGAATTTTATCCTTTTAACCTTAGGGGTTTTGTCTAGAACTGCCTATATTTAGAGGTCCTAAATTCCTCCAGGACCATTAAGAAGGGACGGGTAACAACACGCTTAGAGTTCGTTAAATAAACTCGCTTAATAACCACTAAGGGGTGGGGTAATTGGTAGATATGGATATGATGACCGATGCGCTAATGCCACGTGTAGCCCCTCACTAGGGAGTGATTACCGGGCATTGCATTGATATGATCCTATAGGATAAACAACTTAGTACTCCCATATCCCTTACATATGTGTGCTTAGACTACGAATCTTTTCAAACCACTATTTGCTTACATGACTGCCTATTTGCTACTTGTTTAAATTCACAAAGATCGTTTGAACGGGAACCACAGTTGTGGACTTTGAGGGGTGCCTAACACCTTTCCCTTGGAGTAATTTCAATCCCTTACCCAATCTCTGGTAATCCAATTAGTGTTATTGTGACCCTTAATAAGTTCCCTAACTCACCTTAATTCGTTAGGTGGCGACTCTTCAAATCTTTCACATACCTTATCCCAAAAGTAAATGAGTTGTCCCAATAATGTCAAAAACCCTGACTGATCCGAAAGGAGAGGAAAGAGGGGGGCACGACACTGAGTCATTTGAACTGCGGAATGATCTCAACTTGTCCACCATCTTGTTCAGGAATTTTCTCGTTTTCTTCTCACGTTCTGTGAACTTTCTCTGCCTCTTCTCAATATTCCCTTACTTGCGACTAATATTCTCCAACCCGGTGTTGATGGACTCCATCTTGCCCTTTATTGCTCGTTGCTCTTTGATCACGTCATCTAGGGATTTTGGAGCATCAGAACCAGTAGATGTGCTAGTACAAGGTGGGCCAGTAGGAAGGCCAACTACAAGCTCCTTAATACGTGCATCTACTCCATATATCTGACTGGATAGGTGACGCATAGTGTAAGGGCCTGACTGGAGTTGTCCCATGGGGTCAAATGGCCCTGGGGAAGGTGCAAAGGATCCGGCGGGATCAGTGGTGGTCTCATGGAACTGCCCAAAAGAAGAGGATGCAACATCAATCCTTCTCCTTTTCTGATTGTCATTGGGTCCCCTTTTAAGCAAAGGGTGGATCGTCGGCTTTCCCGGACCTTTCTCAACATCATTGGGGCGTTTTAACACCCTAACATCATAACACAACTGAGTGATCAAGGATGGGAAGAATAGTCTCTTTGATATCCCATAGGTGGCTTCCTCAATTTCTCGAACAATGTGCTCCCCCACGTTCACGGGTGGCCCATCCATGATAGCAACAATGATCAGTTCCCTATGTGGTGTCACATTAGTGTCATGTGTGGAAGGTATGACTCTTGCACAGATAATGGAGAGCCATGTCTTTGCCTCAGCAGTGAAGCCATGTGAATCAACTCCCTTGTGTGCTATCAACCACTTCAGGGTCACCCCATCATGCAATTTGTCCACCAACCATTGGGTTCCCCCTGCTTTTGCTCTGCTTCTGTAGACCTCATTGTCGGCATTGGGAAGGCCATAAAGATCATTAATCACCTCAGGGATGAAATGAACCTGCACACCCCGCACAGTAGTAACTATTGTTCCTTGAAAGTCGGTCCTCAAGGCGTTTGCATAAAACTCTAACACTACTGTGTGGTTGGCAATATTTGGTTGATCGGAAAAACAAACCCACCTTCTCTCCACCAATCTTGAGTGAAAGCCCAGCATCTTAGCTTCGACCTTGTCCATGTTAATCCCTCTTTCCCTAACAATTGTTTTTGACAGAAGTTCGTCATATTTTCGCTCACATTCTGCAGATAGAAACCGGTCATGATCAAATGGTTCTTCTTGTTCCACTCTAGGGACATGTTCGGGCTCAAATCCATGGTGTTCCGGATCCATTTTGTGCCAAAAATACCTACAAAGTAGACCAACAATGTTAAAAGCTCATATAGACACTTAAAATAATGTATTAGGAAGTATTTAGGCCAAAGAAATGGGCGAAAAAGGTCCCGGCAGAGCTGTGCGAAGTTATTATTTTTCGCATATTAAGGGACTGCCAGTGATTGCTCTTCGCGTTCGCGAGAGAGAAGACGCGTTCGCGAAGAGTAAAAAAAATTGCCCAGCTTTTTTCCTTCGCGTTCGCGGCCAGACCATCGCGTTCACGAAGGGTAAACTATGATTGCCCAGACTTTGGCCTTCGCGTTCGCGGGAAGACCACTGCGTTCGCGAAGGTCATCTTCACTGCCCAGACCCATATTTCTTTGGGGAATTTCATCAAACAGTGTATGAGCATTTTCTTTCTCAATTTTATATTAACAACCATGTCACACATGTTGCCCCAATATTCTACCATGATAATCACACACAAACACTCAATCAACTTTCAACACCCTAGATTTTAAATTAAAACTCAAACTTTGAACACTAGGCATAAACAAATATGGTTGTTCATCTACTGTTTTACACAAAGAAAGAGAAGGAAGAGTTAAGAGACAAGAGGGAACATGACATACCTTGTAAATGGAGATGGAAAAGAGAAATAAACTTGAAGATGAGGGATGATTTGATTTTTGGGGGCTTAAGGAGTAAAGGGATTGTTCTTTTGAGCAAAAAGGGCAAATGCCCGTTTCCAGTAGCCTTTTGTTGATTGTAACTTACCTGACCTTACGCGCTCGCGAGGGCTGGGACGCGTATGCGATGGGTACAGCAGAATGCGGTGGAGAGCACACGAACGCGAAGGTTAAAAATATTTAAAGGTGGTCACGAACGCGAAGTGCTGTTTTTCTACAACTTTCCAGCAGCTACAACTACTGGTTTGGACTGCCCGGACTATGCAACCTGCTCAAAACAACTCCAAAGAATGTGAAACTTGGCGGATTAGTTCAAAATAATATACGAAGCTATTCTAAAAAGGGAAATTTCAAAAATGACCAATTTTTTTGAAAATGATGGGTTGCCTCCCACCAAGCGCCGCATTTAACGTCGTGGCACGACGCAAGTCAACTTTACCACTTTTCTCGCCACTTGGATGATATGAACTGGGCACCTATCTTGGAATCAAGCTTGTGACCACGAGCGATGGGGGTGGTAAGTAGATGACCAAGCCAAGCATTAAATTCTTCGTTTTGCACTTTCATGTGAGGAATGTCATTTTGCCTTGTTGTTCTTTCAAATTGTAAAATGTATGGACTTAATCTTTTCTCTTATCAATCCTTCATTGGTTTCAGATCAATTCTTCGCTGCAATCGCTTCGATCCACCCCCTCGGTGAAAAACCGTAATACGCCCTGGACTCGTGTAGTTCAACTCCCATCTCACCACACAATTCCAATGTTGAAAAATGCTTGGAATGTGATTTCAAACCTCCAACTTGCAAATTTTCTCGGAATTTGACATCCTCTATTTCCCCCGGACTAGAGTCAATCTCAACAATATTTTCAATCACCCCGGTTGACTCTAATCCCATATTTTTCTTGGCATCACTAACACTCATGGAGTCGGTTGGCGGATGTTCAAATCTTGATTCCTCAAAGTAAAGCTCACTTTCTTCCTAGGAATTGGACTCTTCTTGGCTTCCTTCCACACTTTCAAATTGATAGGCATAATGAGCCTCCATTAATGACTTCATTTGATCCTCCAAAGTGCGGATATGCTCATCATTTTGAGTCACACCTTGTTTCAAGTCCTCGAGTGCAAAGTTGTGCTTCTCCTCATTTTCAATAATGGCCTCCAACATGAGCATCATCTTCTCATTTTGAGCATTTGAGAGTTCTTATTGGTTTTGATCAAGTGACAAGGAAGGATTTTCGACTTCAACCTCTAAGGAAGGATTTTCGACTTCAACCTCTAAGGAAGGTTCTTGGCTATTACTCACTTCCGATGCTTTTTGGAACTTTAATGCTTCAAGCATTTCTTCCATTTGTGAGTGCAACCTTTCAAGTGCCAAGTTATTTTGGAGACTATTTTCCAAAAGCTCCTCCAAGGCATTTTGCTCTTTGTTTCCTCCTTCAAGTAGGCATTCTAATATGAGTTTGAACTCTCCACTCCGGCCATGCTCAATTTCTTCCACTTCCTCATCCCTAAAATTCTCATCACAAAAAGTAAAATCATCATAGCGGGGGCTTGGGGGAGGGACGGACAAATAAGAACAACCAATGACCATTTTGGTGACCACACTTATCACAAATACTCCACTCATGGGTTTGAGATTGTGCGCACAATCCACCCCCGGGAGAATTTAAATAATTTTTCCACGAGTGTGGTCCTCCACAATAAGGACAAGGGTCATCAAAGTATGAACAACTACCATCCGACCAATTTTCATTATATGATGCTTTTCTTTTTTCAAAAACTAAGAAAATAAACAAGAAAAATAGACCAAGGTAAGAAAAATAATTACACAAATATTCACAAGTTTGGACCAAATCACTTACGCTTATTTCTCAAACAACCTAAATTACGCCAAATTGTTCCCCGACAATGGCGCCAAAATTTGATACGTTCAAATTATACTTTAAAATAGTGTAAAGCGGTCGATGTCAAATAAAATAACCCAACTAGGTTGGGGTCGAATCCAACATAGAGTAATATAAAGGCGATTAGGAATGTAAGAGAATTATCACTTATTGTGCAATTCCAAACACTTAGATTTTGGTTGTAAAATTATTTATATCTAAATGCAAATATGTAAACTAACCTAGAAAGCAAACAAAATGATCAATGGCTACAAGTATGGATGCATCGGAAATTACACTCATGTAACAATCCAATGCATTTCACGATTTTATAAATATGAGCGAGTTTATGTTAATTAGCCACGGATAATAATTCTCAATTAGCTTCTTCCGAAGACTAACATGACTTCCTAATTGAATTATCCCTAACACAATTAGGAGATTAAGCACACACGGATATGGCTACAAGTAGTTCAATCCTATTCCTAGGTAAAATCTATAAAATGAGGGTTAAAGCCTCAAGTTCTTGTTAATTAATCTTTCTCAATCCCAAATTATCTTTCACAAAATTAATTCGGAGTTAATGGGCGAGTCCTAAGGTTATATAATCCCTTTGGAAACATTAAAGAACAAGAATAATTAAAGAAACAATAACTCACTTCATAAAAGATGAACAATTATTCAATACATAAGCACAACAAGGTATTTAATCCACACTTTAAACATGAATATTTCCATAAACAAGATTGAGTGTTGGAACTAAATATTACACACTTAAATATTCAATACAAAGCAAGGAAATGAAGAAATAAACATAAATGGGTAAGATATCCTTAACCAGAAGCTTCAAATCTTCAAAACCCAAATGTGTTTGCAAACCTTAGCTTCCAAAACTTGTTATCCTAAGCCAAAGATTTGTTCTAAGATGTAAAAGTTATCCAAAGTTATCTGCTCGAGTCTTAAATGGTTTGGGGTGAAAATAGTGAAATTCCAGAACTTCCCAGGCTTGTCCGCAAATTTCTTCATCGCGTTCGCGACAGTAGCATCGCATTCGCGAAGGTATATGTTCCTCAAGCTTCGCGTTCGCGATTACCTCAACGCGTTCGTGATGTTATGACTCCTGATGCTTCGCGTCCGCGGTGTGTTCCATGCGTTCGCGAAGGTCTGGCTTCCTGAAGCTTCACGTTTGCGTTGGACCTCCGCGTTCGTGAAGGGTAAATCCCTGGGCAGACTTCCATTTTCCTTTTTAGCTCCTTTTTTGACTTATTTTCACACGATTTCTTCACCATCACCTCTAAATCACTTGACACCTGAAATATGACAATAAGCATCAATAAATGCCTTAGTTTCTCAACAAAATTCTATAAAAGACTAAGTATTAAGAGGAGATAAGTTGGTAAAATACCAACTTATCACATATATACAAGTATTTGCACATACATTTAATAGTGTAAATATATAAGATGAACAAGAGCTTATAAGGCCCATAAAGTAGCTTTAGGGGAAGAAATTCAAAAATAGTCATATTTACAGGTGGTCATTCAAAAATAGCCACAGTTTCAAAAGTAATCGAAATTTAGCACTTTTCATGTAAAAATAAATCTGAATGAAAACACTGTTCAAAATTCGGAAAATACTTCAGCATAATATACTGGAATTCCAGTATAATATACTGGAAATACTGGAACTCCAGTATATTATGCTGGAGTTCCAACATAAGTATATTGTACTTCCAACATAATATAGTGGAGTTTTAATATAATATACCGTTTAGCATAATATAATATCTGAATTCTTGACTGGCCAACGCTCAGCCCCATACAACATGGCAAGTCTAACCACCGCTCTATAGAACTTACCTTCAAGTTTTAGTGGCACCTTCTTGTCATATATGACTCCGGACGTTAACCTCCATTTCATCCACCCCACCTCGATACGGTGCGAGACATCCCTGTCGACCTCCATATCTCCCTGGATAATTGACCCTATGTACTTGAAACTCTCTCTCTTATAGGGATGACTTGTGAGTCAAGCCTCACTTCTACGCTCGCTTCCCTCAACACGTCGCTGAACTTGCACTCTAAATATTCCGTCTTGGTCCTACTCAACTTGAAACCTTTATACTCCAAGGCCTGCCTCCATATCTCTAGTCTCTCATTAACGTTGCCTCGCGTCTCATCAATCACAACTATATCATCATCGAACACATAAACCATGGCACCTCCCCTTAAATATGGTTAGTGTGTCCATCGCCAGTGCAAATAAGAAAGGGCGGAGCTCAGATCCTTAGTGTAACCCCATAACTACCGGAAAAGGCTCTGAGTCACCTCCAACAGTCCTAACCCCGAGTCTTATTCCATTATACATATCCTTTATCGCCCTAATATAAGTTACCGGCACACCTTTCACCTCCAAGCATCTCCAAAGAACGTCCCTACGGACCTTGTCATACGCCTTCTCTAGTTCAATAAAAATACCATGTGCAAATCCCTCTTCCCATCTCTGTACTGTTCTACCAACCTCCTGATAAGATGGATAGCTTCCGTAGTAGAACGACCGGCGTGAACCCGCACTGATTTTCTGATATAGACACCGCCCTCCTTACCCTTTCTTCCACCACCCTCTCTCACACTTTCATGGTATGACTTAGTAACTTAATACTCTTATAGTTGTTACAATTCTGGATATAACCTTTGTTCTTGTACAACAAAATCATCATACTCCACCTCCACTCATCTGGCATCCTCTTCGTCCTGAAAATAATATTAAACAACCCAGTCAGCCACTCCAAGCCTGCTCTACCCTTATACCTCCAAAATTCTACTGGAATCTTGTTAGGTCCGGTCGATTTGCCCCGACTCATCTTACGCATTGCTCCCACGACCTCCCCAACCTTAATACGCCTACAGTACCTAAAGTCTCGGTGACTCTCGGAGTGCCCCAATTCCCCTAACACGAGGTTTCTGTCCCCCTCTTCATTCAGAAGTTTATGAATGTACGACTTCCATCTTTTCTTAATCTGGGTCTCGTCCATCAATACACGACCTTTCTCGTCTTTAACCCCCTCCCCCTCCCCTCT
>ML257846.1:0-14989 GCA_005239495.1 Nicotiana undulata | reverse complement strand
TTTTTTTTTTTTTTTTTTTTTTTTTTTTTTTTTGTGGGGGGGGGGGGGGGAGTAGGCTCAGGAGAAACTGGTGCTTCATGCACGATATTATACAATCATGTAATGCTCCTCTATCTCAATTGAAGTGTTCCTATTTCTTGGAATTTTGGGCACAGTTATCCAGGCTGGACTTGAATTTTGTTTCAATTAATTTGAATGGTCCGAGATAGAGATCCCACAATATTTTCTGGAAAAAACACAACGGAAAAGCCTCTCTTTCAGGAAAGTGGAAGAACTTTGAGACAACTAAAAATAGAGGGTAAAGCAATCAATTTGGAACCAAGGAGGAATACTTATAGTTTTAGCTGTATGTTTTCTCGATTCCCACAGGCTTGATTTCATCTTTCTCCTGCTTATTAGGGTGCAAGCAGATTATTTACTATTTCGTGCATATTTCATAGGTTGAAAATGATCTCCAGTTCATTAAAGAAGATATAAGTATTGTGGAGAAACATAGAATGGAATTGTATAGGGCAAGGGATAGATATGCAGCAAAGATGAGAATGCTAGTAAATGATTCTTCTGCAGTGACAATTTGGCCTTCATTAATAGATAAGCAAGGTAGTGTCATTATTTCTGGTTCCTCAATTTCACAGCAACAAGGATATGCTGCTTCAGACACTTCACAGAACAGGAAAGCAGATGCAAGAGCTCCAGAGAATGTTCGCAGGACAGATTCCAACTCACAGAATTCTGATCAATCTGGACTTGCGACAGCAAGAAAGAGACGTATCTATGCACAGGTCAGTATTTTGTAAATTAGCTTATTGGAAGTTGTTGTAAATTTGGGGTTTGGCCTATGCTGGAAGAATATTTCGTTGTTTATATCCCCTCTTTAATACGCATATTGCAACAGCTCGATGATATACAAGGTTATTATTTGCAAAAGCGGCGACACTGCACAAAACAGTCACATAGACAGGAAGAAAGGGTAGCAAACGTCATAAACAGAGAAGGCTATTGTGCAGGACTTGAGGATTTTCAATCTGTTCTATCTACCTTTACACAATACAGGTCCGTGTTTTTTGGTCAATACGTTTTGCATTGACTGCAAAGCATCCTATATATTTGAGCTTAAAACTTTTGTCTACTTTTTTTTTGGTTCAAACAGTCGGTTGCAGGTTGTTGCTGAACTTAGGCTTGACGATCTTTTCCACTCTGCTAATATTGTCTCAAGGTAAAGGAGCTTATTGCATGTAGAAAGATTCCATGAGCTAGAGGAGTTCCAATAAGTACTGAAGGCAAGAATGTAGCTCCCTCCAAGAGTCCAGTTTTTAAAATTATAAAATTTAAATGATGATGCCAGCCTGTTGATGTGCTACCACTAGTCTACAGCTTGCTGAATTTTCTTTGTTTGGCTTTTGGCGATATCACCATATGATTGACATAGTGGAGGTTGAGAGATTTTCATCATCCGATCACTCCTGATCCCAAAAATGGGTCAGAAAGGTCATTATCATTGTTAGAAATATAATGGTAATTCTACTCTGTTTTTCAACCCATGCTTGCGGTAGCAAGAGGTTGAATCTTCTCCTCTTGGGAGGTCTTATTTTGGTAACTAGTGAATGGACTCTACTATCTCTTCAATTTTAGTACATGATGTCTCTCTCTCTCTCTCTCTCTCTCAGTTCGTAACACCTGCTATTGCCTTATTTTTCAGTATTGAATTTGATCGAGATGATGAATTTTTTGCTACAGCTGGCGTGTCGAGAAGAATCAAGGTCTTTGACTTTTCATTAGTAAGTATACCTTTCGTGATCTTAATAAATCCTCCCATTGTTAATGGAAATTTTCAGCTGGTAGTTTTTCTTTTTGAATCTGCTGTGGCTGATTTACTACTTCACATTTGGTAGATTATTTTAAAATTTTATTCGACAATGTTGGAATATTCTCAAGTGCCGTCAAGTAAAGCTGGATTACAGCTTCATGTCCCTTTCCCACATTGGGATTTTTTTTTTGAAAACGTTGTCTTAATGAGATGTTTAAATAAACTTTCTCAAAAAAGAATTTAACTTCTCAAAAAATAGTAAGATGTTTAAATAGAATAGTGTCATTCTGATAAAAGTCGTATGATACCGCTCTGTGTTGAAATTACCTCAGCAGTTTGAAATGATTTAAATACTTAGTATTCTAAGAGCATTTTCTTGTACTGCTATTTCTCTACTATGTATAAATCGGATATGATATGTTCTCATTTTTAGGTGGTAAATGAACCAGCTGATGCACAATGTCCTGTTGTTGAAATGTCTTCACGATCCAAGTTTAGTTGTCTGAGCTGGAACAAGTACACAAAGAACCACATTGCAAGCAGTGACTATGAAGGCATAGTAGCCATTTGGGATGTGACCAGGCATCAGGTAGTATCTGTTTTCAGGAGTTTTATCTTTGATCATAGGGCATGTTTCAAATCTCTGATAACATCACTATATATTTTCTTGTTCAGAGTGTGATGGAGTATGAGGAGCATGAAATACGAGCATGGAGTGTTGATTTCTCTCATACTGATCCTTCTATGCTTGTGTCTGGCAGTGATGATTGCAAGGTAAAAAGAACTTTATCATTTCTCTTTTTTCATTTCATGGTCTTCTCTAATAAATCTCTAGCTTGACTACTGTAAGAGCGTACGTAAAGTTGACGAAATTGACAAATAGAGCAGATAGGGGAGAATGTCATTCAGCTTTATGGATATCAAATTCCTGGAAGTTGCTAATAGAATAGTTTGCAAACGCTTGTCTTAATTATGCAAACCTTTTTGAGCTACAGACATCATTTTGTTACTCCTTATGCAGTTGGGTTTACCCAGGGGCGGCCCAAGGGTCAAGCCACCAAAGCAAAGGCTTTAGGCCCCCAAATTTTGAGGGCCCCAAATTTTTCTTTTTGTTTTCTACTCGTAATTGTATTGAGATCCCGACTAATCTGGATTCTTACAGCGTAAGACCTAGCAAAAGAGAGAACACATTTTATCAGGAATTTTTTTAACCACAAGACTCGAACCCGATATATCTAATTAAGGTAAATTGGATCATATACATCTCACTACAAGCTTTAGAGGAAGGAATACATACGTTAGGCATGTTAAAATAAAAAAATAAAATATTTTATAAAAAGTAAAGATATATTGATGTAACCGTTTGAGCAAAAATTAAAGAAAGAGAATCAGTCCTCCTAAACCATTGTCGCGAATATAAAACTTTCATTATTTAAATTTTACGATGGACATCATTATTAGTGAGGTACCTGTATTATTATTCTCCTTTTACATTTCTCATTAAAAACATGTAATAAACTTTTAGAATTCGTTTTTTGGAATCTTCAATAGTCCAAGTCTTATTTGTTCTCTTTCTCATCAGAAAATGTGTACTACATTCTTATATTCTTTTTCTTGATTTCTGTAAAAGAGCTTAAGTTCTCGATAAGCTATATTGCTCTTTGTAGAAAAAAAGAGTTTTATTTTTTCTATTAAAAACAAGAGTTGAAGAGTACCGTTGAATAAAACTATATTGCGCATTCTTTTTTTCCCTCTCAGGTTTCAAGCGTTTCAACAAGTATATTAGTACATCAAAAATTATTTCGATATCAAGTTATAAACTTCTTGAATCTGGTTCTATTATCTAAGATCAACAATATCTTAGGAGAGATTAAATTACTTATAAAAGAAAGTATTAACAACTTTACATCTTAAAAAGCTAGAAAAATAGGCTGCAATTAAAAATATAAATGATTTTTTTTCCTGAAAGGCCCCAAATTAAAAATTGGCTTTAGGCCACCAATTTTCTTGAACCGCCCCTGGGTTTACCATCAACAAATCAGAAGAGTGAGATGCAGCAGGCAACAAGGCCCATAATTCGTCTTATTTTCGATTTTTCATTCCTTTGAATTCTTTTTCGTATTTTAGGAATTTGCTAAAGTTCTGGTTCAGAAGTAGGAATAAAAGTTTGAGAGAGTCTTTCAGTTCCTCCTATTGGATTGATAACAACTATATTCACTTTCAAGTTTGAGAGGTAGTTCCTCAGATTGGGTTAATAATAACTATCCTCATTGATGGTTTACTTTTCTGGTCTGATTAGTCCCAGAGTCTAAAAATATATATTTGCAAAATCATGCTGGTTATGCATGAACTGGCAAGTGTGAGGCCGCTTCTGTATGTTATGTGAATCACGCCCCATGTATGGTTCAACAACAGAGAGCAACATGTACTCACTAACTGCAACAAACAAAACATGTTTAAAAGGATTTCAAATGTGTGAAATATCATAGCAAGCTAACTCTAATGGCTCAACAGGTCAAAGTTTGGTGCATGAAGCAGGAGGCAAGTGTTATTAGCATTGACATGATAGCAAACATTTGCTCTGTGAAATACAATCCTCAAACCAGCTTTCATATAGCTGTAAGTCACACTTCCTCTTGAAACAATGCATCAAATTGTGCTAAATCTCGTACATTGTTGAACTTGTACAACAAGGCATGATCTTGTTTCTTGCAGGTGGGTTCCGCTGATCATCATATCCATTATTATGACTTGAGAAATATTAAGCAGCCACTGCATATTTTCAGCGGACACCATAACACTGTTTCATATGTGAAATTTTTATCCAACAATGAGCTGGCGTCTGCATCAACGGATGGTACATTGTGTTTGTGGGATGTCAAGGAGAACATTCCAGTAAGTTATCACACTGATTGCTTTTGTTTCACTCTATGTGTTCCTCAATGTGAATACTTGAGATGTTAATTACATATTCCCACTGTTTTAAAATTAATTCCTGAAAACCAAGCAAACTAGGAAAAATCAATTGAAAACCAATCACCAGTCAGGGATTAACATTAAAATTAGAAGAGAGAAAAGGAGGGAGGGAGGGAGAGAGGATAGTTTGCTAAATCTCGGTGTTCTTTTTAAATGTGCATGCTGCATTTGCGTATGTAAGCTGTTTCTTTGTTCAAAAGGAATAGCTCCTTTCACAAAGTGCCATATGCTGGTCCATGCATATGCTTTAAGGAATTTGTATTGTAAATCCGCAAAATTGTCTAAACTTTGACTTACCATTTTTTTGTTACGGTTTTTTTCCCTTTCAGCTGCGAACTTTTAGAGGACACACAAACAAGAAGAACTTTGTGGGTCTTGCAGTAAACAGCAAATACATTGCCTGTGGCAGTGAAACAAATGAAGTGTTTGTCTATCACAAGGTATTTCTAATACTATAGTAGAAACCATGGTTATTTCTAATATAGTAGAAAATAGGATTCAATCATTCTCTTTGATCATATGTTGGATTTATGCACAGGCGATTTCTAAGCCAGCAGCAAGCCACAAATTTAATTCTGACCGGAATAATCTAGATGAGGACATGGAATCACATTTTATCAGTTCTGTTTGTTGGAAGCGCGAGAGCCCAACAATTTTAACAGCAAATAGTCAAGGGATTGTACAAGTGCTCGCTCTTACTGCTTGATGAGTAAAAGTGGAACGATTAAAAGATAAAATAACGACGAAGGGGCTTCTTACGAAGGAATAGAGGTACCATGCCCTTGCACCAATTCTCCATTGTATATATGTGACCGGATTCTTAGGGTAACTAATGAAGCTTGGTTTTTGATCTTTGTTGTTCCTTTTAAACCAATTTAGTTGATGGGGATGGGATTTAGCTCAAAGGGTGTTTGATTATACGGTACTTAATGTACTTATATTGTAGCCAGCATCATGTTATGGTACCAGTCTGAAGTTCAAGTGCAGCAATTCAGAGAAAAAAATTGTTGCGCCTGATTGCATAGACCAAGCCTCTGAATGCAGAGGATTATTTTGTTGCGCCTTTTATAAGAGGAAGAACATTAGACAGTTTCCTATTTAGAATGAATTCAGTTATCAATTCCTATTCATATTTATATGTGTGTTGGTTAAATGACTACAACCATTTTGTTATGCCAATCTAAGTTCCTCTAGCCTTTTATGCCACGCTACACATTTTATATATGTGTATTATGATCTATTGAAAGGTATGAAACTTGAGTCCCATATCGGTATTGCAATGTGCTTGAGTCCCGCATCGGTATTGCAATGTGCTTATGTGGGTTTATACAGCTTTGGGTGTGGTTCCCCCTAAGTTGTATCAATCTTTCCTTTAGTAGGAATAGACAAGTCTCACTCTTGCCCTATCAAAGCCACCCACCACCCTCCGTGTCCACCGTGCAATGGATGATGACTACAGTGTTCGCCCAAGGCTAAAAAAGTCTAGCAGCACATCGACATATGTTGATGTGAGTTTATATAGCCATAGGTTCTCCCACCACGTATTACGGGGGCGTATTCCGTTTTAGAATGGATGAGGAATTCTTCCGCTACGACCCTTAGGCGAGCTAATCAGTCTTGCTTTGCCAAAATCCCTCCTCACTCTTCTATTTATTGACTTTTGGGGTAAGAAGCATCCAATTCCATGTCTTAAGCATGATTAGGGTTAAGGGAAGGATTGCAGCTAGATAGTAGGCGGCGGGGGAAAGCTAGCTGAAGATGCATAGAATGCCCTGTTAGGGAGAAGCCGATTCGCCACTTTAAGAAAGTATTTTCGATCTAATGTCACATCTTCTACTTCGACAAGGCAGGTGCAAAAGGAAAAGGAGTTAGGGCTTAGGAATGTAGCGCAGTGGAAGCAGCAATCCCTATTTCGCATAGCCCTTTATGGGTAAAGTGAATCAGAATAGGTGGGTTGACATTCAATTAGAATAACTGTTGTTGTCTCTTTCCTGCTCTCATATGCTATAGAATCCGGTCTTAGTTGAATAACCCTTGCTATTGAATCCGATGCTCTAGAGGAAGGCAATGAAATTGTTGATGCATCGAATGCCATGCCATGGTTGGCTCTTGGGGAAGGAAAGAGAGTGATTGGCATGAAGTAGGGCAGAAAGAGGGGATTCAGGTTCTCTTTTAAAAGGATTGGATTTGCTGCTTGCCTTCCGCACCTTGATCTGTCTAGTTCTATTTTGACTAATCCGAATCTGTGTACTGAGTAAAAGCGAAATATCTTCTCTCAATTCTTGGCAGAGGGAAGCCCCATGACCGACCAAACCAAAGCTGGGGTAGATAGAGGAAGAGAAGATTTATTGAATGCTCTCGGGCATTTATTGAGGTAGTAAAATATTATGTTTCAGAAGGATCTTTCTTTGTATTAAAGTCTTCAATCTGTGAGGAAGTAGCCCATTCTTCATCTACGCAAAGATGAATTACTGCTTATTTGACCGGTCCTACCCCGGCTTATTAGGATAGGACCTTCTCTTATCCCGGATGATTTGAGCTTGTCTTGGCTCTCTTCTTTGACAAATAGGACTTTGCTTAGATGGTTTGGCACGCTTAGCTTTCGATCTATAAAGACGGGAATTTGTGAAAGCGGGCTTATTGCCCCATGTCTTACCTATAAAAAAAGGCAGGAACTTATTAGCACAGATGACTTGCTTTCATACCTTCTCCGAGATATGGAAAGGGGGTTCAGATACAGGCTGGCATAGGAAGCGCTTTTAGCACACACCTAAACAATCGTGTACTTGGGAACCCCGAGACTTCCTTACAGATACAGACTTTCCGTACTGGCAAGGAAGGAATACACTTTACAAAGGATCTACTTAACTAGCAAATGAGCATTTCATACTTTCCCGCGCTACTTCCCAGTCCAATAGAGGTCTTTCCAGTAAAAGGAGGTCGTGTACCACAGTTCGAGTTAAAAAGAAGAAAGGGGTTGCGATAGAAAGAGAGGGCACAAGAGAAGCAAGATACGACATTCGTTGGAACAAAAAAGAGCAACAAAAAACAACTTAAGTAAAGATCTGGTTGATTCTATTCGTCAGTCACTAAGGGAAATGACTCTCGATTGAGAAAAAACTTGCCACCTTTTTTGTATCCATTTCGCGGATTAGGTTCCAAGCTAAAGATACCAAAAGAAAGGTAGCGCGCTATAGGACACTAGCTGGCCTTTACTTGGGCCCATCCCAAGCTCCATGCTAAAAGATTACAATAAAAGAGAAGCACCACTTGACTGTTTTCGTTTGTTTGATCAAGCGGATTGATAGCGGATCGAAGGGAGTGCGATAAGGCATCATCTATCCGGGTCGGTGCCGGACTCCTTTGTGAATCAGTCCCTTTTCTTGTCTTCAAGAGTTCGGTTAGTTGATCGAGAAAGAGGGAGGACCGTAAAGCTTAGCCTTGAGTTGGACTGCGGTCCCGCGAAGCTGGTATTCTCAGACCGCCTAAGAGACTTTCGGACTGTCGAAGGAAGGAAGTTAACTTTTTAGTGACCAGAAATTGATTAGTTTATTTAATAGACTTAAAGATCTTTCTTTATATTTTACTAGTTAAGGCCTTCGATCATCTGTCGGTGAGGTCGATCGAAAAAGTGAAAGCTTGATGAAACCCCGTCTTTTTTAGCATCAACCACTTTTTCCCATCCTAAGTAATGTTATGAACTTTCACTCCCTATCTATACTAGAACCTCGAGCCTCTCTCTTCTTTCTGTGCAACAGGTGTTGATTGATGGGATAAAAGAAGCACGCTGTGGAATCGAACCACAATCTTTTTCCTTACATGGCGAAAGTCGAGAGTGAAAATCTAGACTCGAAAGCATACGCTTGTTAGAGGTGATCCCCGCCTCCCCTTTTCGCCTAACCCATTCGTTCACAGCTTCTCCACTCTACCGAGGGTCGAGATACCACGCTCTTGAAACCTCGTAAATTCTCTTTTCTTCAATGAGAATATAAAGAAAACTAGCAATTTCGCTCCCCAGCCCCACTTGGTGTTTGAGCACCACCACCTTCACTGGTTTTACACAACAGAATGAATTCGTCAATTCGATGCGATAGAGGACTGGATGGGTTATCCAATTCGTCACTCAGTTGGTAGAGGTCAGAAAGGGTGGAGGCATTATCAAGTAAGTCGGTTATAAGTGGTTGTGATCTCGCTACCGGAAGCTTGGCAGCGATAAAACGCAATTCCACCCCTAACTGGATTGCGCCTTTGAGGTTTTGAAAAGCGTGAAAATCCGAGTCTAGGGACGAAGTGGCTTAGTTGAACATAGTGAGACTGAGGGACGAAAGGTCAAACCCAGAAATGTGCAAGCGAGACCAAGCAAAAAAACTTTTTTGCGCGAAAGTCGTTGCTTGTTCCATAATTTGCTGGGATGGGAAGTATAGATAGAAAGGCAGAAAGGGAGGCGTCGGCTCTGAAATGATGGAAGATTGAATCATTCCTTCATTCTATTCCGGCTATACCTTTCCGGCAGGTGATTTATTCATGAGCTAAAGAGATAAGAGCTTCGATTCGCAGGCAGGATATAGAAATCGGGCACTATCTATATATAGTAGCTTCTAGCTCTGCAACTAAACTAAAGGCTCTGGAACATAGTATACGCCTAGAACTGGTGATGCAGATAATGCGGTATCTCTTGGAATTGGAGCGAATCCAGATGAAATTTACCAAGTCAAAGCAAGGGGTTGAAAAAGCACCACAAGGGACGGGAATGACGTTCTGACTAAACAAGAGTTTCTTCAATAATGGCTTGGTCGAAAGTCGTAAAGAAGGCACCGGATAAGCAGCTAACATAAACTACTACCGTACAACGCATCCCGTGGGCGGCCTTCAAAGGCTATCATTTGTAAGACGAGACGCTAACATACGCCCGTACATTTCAACCTGTCTCCTTGGGACTTAGCTCTGAAGATGAATTCCCAGTTAGCCGATTACCTTGCCCGGTTAGGAGAATAGTTAGAAGTAGAAAAAGATGCTGACACCGAATAGTTAAAAAATTCTCCGTTGCTTCAAGACTGCCAGCCTATTCGCTTTGAGTCGAACAGACGCTGCCCATGGGGAGCCTTTTCCTTTGTGAACATTTGTGTGCCCATAAGACATGACAAAAATTGGGCTTCTAGACACCTTACAATAAAGAAGCCCCGGCCCCTCGGTGTCTTACACGTCTTCTTCGACCGTGCCGAAGCAGCTTTCTTTCTTCAGGTAGTGAAGTCACTCCGATTTGTGTATGACTTGACGCTCTAAAGTCTGTATCTCGCCCCTAGTTACTTAATTGTATTCGACTTCTATCGCAGATCTGTTATTTCTATTTCTTTCCATTAGCTCTCCAAGCTTCCTACTTAAGGCGTTAGCGGACCGACTTGGCAGGACCTTTTCTCGAAAAAAAAAATCTTGCAACTACGAAAACCACAACACAAGCACCCATTTTCCATTCATTCTATCTAAGAAAAAGAATTCAGCATAGACCACGACCGCCCCACCTTTTCATTTCTTGATTGATATAAAACCAAATGGTCTAGGGCTCTTTTTTAGTGATTTCCCCCCTGACCTCAATGAGAGCGGGGATTCGTTTCTCCTCGGGCAACTCGTCCACGTCTGCAAGATACTTGACGGTGTCGCCGAGTTTTTCCAGCATGAGTTCGTCCCGCACTCCTCCCTGCTCACGGGCAACTTCTCTTGCCTGCACACAGATTTCTTGCAAGAGCCTGTCATACTGGGCGGCATTCTCTTCAGTCTCCCGATGCAATTGTGCTATTTCAGCAGGCGAAAGGCCTACTGGAATCTCGTTGAGGTCAAGAAACGCAGGAGCAGGACCCGCGCAAAAGGCTACTGAAGGGGCGAATGCTGGAAAAGCAAAAGCAACCCAGAAAGGTATTTTCTCAAAAATCTGACTTACGCTTTTAGAACAATAAATTCAGTGGAAATTTCTCATTGTAATGAATGAATAAATGCAAAAAGAGATTAAGATGTACTTAAATTCTGAATGTAACTGTGGATTTCCCTCTATCAAGAACCCGCTATTTCTTATGTTTGTTTGAACCATATAGAAAATATATGGATATCGAAGAAGAATTAAGCTCGCGGAGATTAATAAAATAGAAAGTATCATAGTACGTCGTCCTTTCATGTCTGTGCGATGTTCTTCTTTGACTTTCAAGATATTGCGTATAAAGAGAAAGATAGCGAGTCCTCTTGGGCGGCCGAGAGTGTTATGTAAAAAGGACCAAGGAGGATCATATCCTAAAGGAGAAGGAGGAGTAGTAGGATCTAGCTTTAGGGGAGGAATCGAATGATTACGAGATAAACAATAAGACAAAGGAGAGCACTTAGACAATTAACTTTGAGTACAGGGAAGTCTGCTGGTAGAAATTCCTCAGGGCGTATTATGGTTTTTCACCGAGCAAGGAAACATCCCATCTCTTCCATTATCCAACACTCAAATACTCTCCTCCCCTCCCCTCCTCATTCCTCTGTTAGTTTACGTAAATAGGGCGTATTAGGGTTTGACATTTCATGCTCATTTCCAAATTTCTACTTTGTTATTCCCATCATCCGGTAACCACAGGATGATCCACAAGAAAGGTGGCAGGATTTGAACCTATGGCCGGCCTGCCCCTGACCTGCTGGGTTGAGTGGCCGGGTTAGCACCCCTCTCGCCTCTGTACCCGAAACAGATGCGCTGCGCTACCCAGCGCCTAACCTTGTCTCCCCTACTCCTCTTCTGGTTGTGCCATTACCAATCGCGGGTAAGCCTCGGTCCGGCCGCCCCTAACCTAAGAAGAACTATTATCCTTATGACCAAACAAGGATCAGCTTCTTACTTCTCGAGCGATAGTTCCACGATCCCGACCAGCAACTTCTTGGGAGTAGGGGCATCAAAGCTTGCCCAACCTAGTAAAGGGGCTTGGGGATAGAGGGTTTTCTGGGGGAGAGAAAGTTTCCAGGTTGGATTTTTTTAGATCAAATAGTACAAGTTGGGTAGATAGAGGTGGTGAAATCTAACCTTTGCATCGATCTTCTTTAGCAGGGCAGGTCGCTTGAGTGTCAAAACCAAGTGGTGGTTGTTTTTCCATGTCTTATCGAACCAACGTATGCCCATTCCTCCTTTGATGACTCCCAGCAGAGAAAGCCTAAAATTTTTGATGTGGATTGAAAGGAAGTTGGGGATGTACATAGATCCTTCCGCCTATCCGGAGTGTTGGAAATATAGCAATGTTTTTTGTATTTTTTATTTCCCGATCATTGGAAGCAATCTTCACTGGCACAAGGATCTCCTCACAGCAACCTCCACTATGATAGAAACCGACAATGAGTTTACGAAGGCTTCGAGTAGTGCGGGATATGCTAATCACCAGACTGCTCTGGAATAGGTTAACCGCTGGAGACAAGAACGAGTGAATCTAGTTTCGAGAGCATGCCTTACTCTTATAGGGGGCGTAGAGTTTCTAAGTGAAGGCAAGCGCAACTATATATGTAATATCCTAGTTGTCAGCAAGGCAGGTCCACTATAAAGCCTACCGGCCAGAAAGTCCTTAAGAACGAGAAAGCCGACTAAAAGGCTATTCCATAACCGACTCTTATTGCCGAGTCGAGGGGGCTTGGCTGGTACCAGGCTCTAAAAGAGTTTTCTTCGAGCGAGCGGTCTTTCTATCTTTTTGGGTTGCATGCCCAAGGCAATGCTTTTTGTAGATTGAGATGGATTGATCTTCGCTATTGTGCCTCCTCCTTGTACCAGTTGATGCTGGGGCAGCTTAATATGAGTTTTCTCCTGCCCCAGACAGCTTCAAGGTTCCCATCGATCGATTACAAAGGTTTCTACCACTGAACTTGCTTATGCTCCCCTTTGATCGAGTGTTATTTCTATAAAGAAGATTGAGTAGGAAATGTTGAATTGGCTTCAATAGAGATTGCCTCGTCTTCTTAGGCACATGAGGAAGCGGCCTAACATCTTTTCAATCATAATCCCAATCAAAGACAAGTTCTACCAAGGCCAGGATCTGAAAGAGAGGATTCACTTTCCGAAATTCCAAGTGACATGATTCCTCCTTTAGAAGCTAAAGTTTAATGATCAAAGTCTCCTTTAGGTTCAGTCGAAGAGATCGAAGCGAAGTCATCAATTCAATCATTCGAATGGTCTCCCCTAAGATTGACCTCTTTTCCAAATAAACCGAACCTCGATACCACATTCATCAAAAAGATATGGCCATCTCTCTACGTTGCACAACCCATTTAGATCGTTCTATTCGTGCTTGAAAAATGACCCCATCTTTCCTTTTAATGGACATTCTTAGCCATCCTCCTAGGGTTAACACCCCATAGATCAGATCGTGAACTCTTTCAGACCCTTAGTTNTCCTCCGAGGGTTAACACCCCATAGATCAGATCGTGAACTCTTTCAGACCCTTAGTTTCACTTGGTTGGGGCAGAGTTTCAGCCTGCCTTCCACCGAATATAAAAAACCTTAGAGCTGCCTAACCTGCTGACATCCCGGCGAAGAGAGTCATTATTTGTGTTACATCTTCGAATTCGAGAGAGGGCTTTCCTCTTATCTCTCAAATTATAGGCATTGAAGCGATCGAGAGAAAGTAAGAAAACTATTGCACACGCCCCCCATTCGCCCTTTACTAATATAATAGAAGGTAAGGCAAAAGCAAGAGTGAAACTACGAGCTAAAAGCAGGCGTGCCTCTCTTATATGAGAATATGATACCATTCCCCACTTTTGGCGCACTTGTTTGATGAACTAAGACTAAGCGCCATATAAGTCAAAAGCTAGCCTGAGACCTAAAAAAGAAAGGTCGAAATTCATCCCTCTTTTTCCTGTATTTGACTAGTAGGGCTAATGAACGACCCTTTGATCTATGTCGTGGAAAGTTCAGTCAGGTCTGATTAGAAGTTCAAAAATGAGTGGAGCGAGGGGCTTTAGAGGGAAAGAGTGGGGGCGGGCTTTAATTGAAGTAGGGCGGAGCTCCTCTCCTTAGAGTCAAGTGTCTTTCACTCCTCATAGATAGTTAGAAAGCGTCAGTTCTCATAGCGAGGCTTAGGCCGACGGGGTAGGGTGTGGCCCCCCAATTCTCAACCCCGACCTATACAAGTGGTTTTTTAACCCACATTTTGAAAAGTTTTGTTAGGTTCTTAGTAGAAATCGGCCTTTTCTTCTTTTACTTCACATAGGTTTTCGTCTCCTTGATAGCTGGAAGTTGTCCAAAAGTATGAAAAGCTGGAGGAATTTGTACCATGCATTCCGGTGTGGTTGGATTCTGTTCAACAACCCAAGGACTTGGAGCACAAATTTTGTTCTTTCCACTGCTTAAAGTGATTGTTACGACCACGAAGAAACGACAAATCCCAACTACGGATATATAAGAGCCAAAACTGCGAANACTTGGAGCACATCTTTTGTTCTTTCCACTGCTTGAAGTGATTGTTACGACCACGAAGAAACGACAAATCCCAACTACGGATATATAAGAGCCAAAACTGCGAAGGGCATTCCATCCAGCGTAAGCATTTGGATAATCTGGAATGCGACGTGGCATACCCGAAAGCCCTAAGAAATGCATAGGAAAGAAGGTCATATTAACCCCAAAAAAAGTGATCCAAAAATGGATTTGACCTAAAGTTTCAGGGTATGTCCGACCAAAGATTTTACCTACCCAATAGTGAAATCCTGCAAATAAAGCAAAAACGGCTCCCATAGAAAGTACATAATGGAAATGTGCAACCACATAATAAGTATCATGTAGAGCAATGTCTAGCCCAGAATTAGCCAGAACTATTCCAGTTAGTCCTCCTATGGTGAACAAAGAGATGAACCCTACAGCAAATAACATGGGTGTTTTGTATTGTATCGAACCCCCCCCCACATGGTAGCGATCCAACTAAAGATTTTGATTCCAGTGGGGACAACTATGATCATGGTAGCTGCGGTAAAGTAAGANTTTGATTCCAGTGGGGACAGCTATGATCATGGTAGCTGCGGTGAAGTAGGCACGGGTATCAACGTCTAAGCCCACAGTAAACATATGATGAGCCCAAACAAGAAATCCAAGAACACCTATACTGATCATGGCATAAACCATTCCTAGATACCCGAAAACCGATTTTCCCGAAAAAGTAGAAACGATATGACTTATGATACCGGATCCAAGCAGAATAGGAATATACG
>ML257845.1:2396-29198 GCA_005239495.1 Nicotiana undulata | reverse complement strand
GTCCCCATAGGTGATGTATATGCTATGTGTAAATTGTTTGGGGGATATGTACGCGCCAAGTGATGAGAGTCTGTACGTAGCGGCTATTATTATTATGTCCGGGTAGTTAGGCCCACATCATGCCTTATATGCTTTTCTCGTAATGCCTGATATGTTTTCCTTGTAATGCTTTATATGATTCATTGTGACGCCATATGTACTATGAGATTATGTTTTGCATAGTGTTATTCCTCTGAGGTTTTATGGAAAAAGTGTTGAATGGCAAGGAATTTGTTATGAAAAGTAAGTATTGTAAGATATTGGGATCGGGCCATACGCCACGACATGTTTGGGATCGGGTCGTACGCCACGGCAGAGTTGAAAAGAAATTGTGAAATATATGGGATCGGGAAGGTACGCCACGACAGTGTTGAAAGTAATTGAATATATATGGGAGCGGGCCGTACGCCACAATAGTGTTGAGAAGTAATTGTGATAAATATATGGGATCGGGCCGTACGCCACGGCAGTGTTGAGAAATACTTGAGATACATATGGGATCGGGTCATACGCCACGGCGAGTTTAGAAGGTACCTTATGGGAGCGGGCCGTACGCCACGGCGGGTCTAAGAATTTGTGATTATTGTTTCGTTCGGTGGTCTTACCCTTGAAAGTGCTTTATTGTTTAGTTCATCAATTATTTGGATTTCAGCTTTTGATATATATACTTGTTGCTTATTTTCTTGACATGCCTACTCTATTTCATTATATTCTATCATATGTTATTACTGTTCGACCTTAGTGAGTATCGAGTCGACCTCTCGTCACTACTTCTTCGAGTTTAGGCGGGATACTCACTGGGTACATATTTATTTAATATGTACTCATGCTGCACTTTCTTTTCTTTTCTGTACTTGACTGTACAGGTCCGGAGGCTGGTACGTCTGATTATCAGGCCGGTGCTAGATATTGATAGCGTGGTCATACTTCACGGTGAGCTGCTTTCCCGGCGACTTCCTAGCAGCACCCTGGAGTTCTTTTGTTATATTCTCAGTCCATTTCATTCAGACTAAGAATCTGTATATATTGTGGTCATTGTATGTTCAGTAGTTGCCCATGACACTCGTGACACTATTTCCTGGCACACACGCGTAGTGTATGTATATTTTTGGTTTGCGTTGTACAGGCATGCATATGCTTTATTTCCCTGACAAGCTATCATCATGCTTAACTGTTTAAAATTTGTAAATGTTGACTTGTTTAATTAGATGGGAAGGGTAACACTCAGTGTAATTTGTGTTGGCTTGCCTAACCCCGTCGTTTGGCGTCATCACGACCCGGATTAAGATTCTGGGTCGTGACAACGTGGTATCAGAGCACTAGGTTCACGTAAGTCTCACGAGTCACGGGCAGGCCCAGTAGAGTCTTGTGGATCGGTACAGAGACGTCTGTACTTATCTTCAGAAGGCTTTGGGGTATTAGGAAACTTCCCTTTATTCATATCCTGTCGTGCAATCTATGATGTACTCAAACTTATTCTTCTATTCTCTCACAGATGGTGAGGACGCGTGCATCCAATGTTCCTGGTCCGGGAGAGGCCGCCGCCCTGGCTGCCCAAGGTCGGGGTAGAGGTAGGGGCAGAGCACCTGCTCGAGGCAGGGGACGAGGGCGTCCCAGAGCTACGCCAGTGGAACCACGAGAGGACCCTATTATGGAGGAGCAGGATGAGGTGCCTACTGTAGCACCTGCTCCAGTGGATTTCATGACGGGGCCAGGCTTCCAGGAGGTCATGGGCCGTATGCTGAGTTTCATGGACACTATGTCTCAGGCTGGTTTATTTCCAGCCGACCCTGCTACTTCTCAGGCGGGAGGGGGAGTCCAGAATCCTACCGCTCAGGCCATAGTTCAGGCAGCAGCAGCACGTCATACCCCGGGCACACCGCCCGTGGGAGGGGTTCAGCCCGTAGTAGCAGCCCCAGAGCCCAGGCCAGTCGCAGAGGGTGACCAACAGAAGATGTTGGATAGATGGACCCAACTCCACCCTCTAGTCTTCGGGGGCGAACGGGGGGAGGATGCTCAGGATTTTATTGATAGGTGCAGGGACAGACTGCACAACATGAGGATTTTGGAGTCCCATGGAGTGGATTTCACCACATTTGAGTTAGAGGGCACAACTCGCAGGTGGTGGCAGTCGTATATTCTCAGCAGGCCAGCAGATTCTCCTCTTGTCACTTGGGATTAGTTCGCTCAACTATTTCTAGAGAGATACATTCCACCTTCGGAGAGGGAGGAACTACGGGGTCAAGTTTGAGCGACTAGAGCAGGGGCAGATGTCAGTGACTGATTATGAGGCTAGATTCTCCGAGTTGTCTCGCTATGCCCTTATGATATTGCCTACTGATGCCGAGAGAGTGCGGCGGTTTATGGATGGCTTGCATTTAGGTATTAGGGCCTCTATGGACAGAGAGGTAGAGATGGGTACCCCATACCAGCTTGTAGTCGAGATAGCTCAACGGATTGAGGGTTACTGTGTGAGGAGCAGAGAGCAGGGTCAGCCAGGTCAGCAGGACAAGAGGGCCAGGTTCACATGTGACTTCTGGGGTGCTCCAGCTAGGGGTAGAGGTCAGTTCGGAGGCGGCCAGTTCAGTAGGTCTTCATATTCAACACCTCCACTACCTCCCAGGGGTATTTTAGCGAAGCCTTAGTTCGGCGCTATTCCAGAGCGTTCCTATCCCCCAGCCACCCAGGGTGCACCCAGCAGTTATTCCAGTCATCAGAGATCCTCTAGTTCCTATTTCAGTGCCTTACCAGAGGGTTCACACCGCCCTCCGGCTATTCAGGGTTCTTCCTCTTTCGGGCAGCGGGCTGTAGCACCACGAGGTTGTTTCGAGTGTGGGGAGCCGGGTCATACGTGGAGGTTTTGTCCCAGGTATCGGGGCAAGGCAATACAGTAGAGTTATCAGCCTAGGAGTTCAGCACCAGCAGTCCGGCCGCCTCGAGGTGGAGGACAGGTCGGCAGGGGTCGTCCTAGAGGGGGAGGCCAGTCAGGAAGAGGTCAGTTAGTTCCTGTTCACTCTGGGGGAGTTCAGCCTTCAGGAGCCTCAACCAGATTTTATGTCATTCCGTCCAGATCAGATGCAGTGGCCTCAGACGCCGTGATCACAAGTATTATCTCAGTATGTGGTAGGGAGGCTTCAGTACTATTTGATCAAGGATCCACGTATTCATATGTTTCCGTACTATTTGATCATTTTCTGGATACCCCTCGTGAGTCCTTGTGTTCTCCTATATATGTGTCCACTCCTGTGGGTGATTCTGTGGTGGTAGACCGAGTCTATCGGTTTTGTGTGGTCACTTTTTGCGGTTTCGATACCAGAGCAGATCTTTTATTGCTGGATATGATTGATTTTGAGGTTTTCCTAGGCATGGATTGGCCCTCTCCTTATCATGGTGTGTTAGATTGCCATGCCAAGACAGTCACTTTAGCCATGCCTGAGTCACCTAGGCTAGAATGGAGAGGTTCTTCCGTTAGTGCCTCCAGCCGGGTTATTTCCTTCATAAAGGCTCGACAAATGGTCGAGAAGGGTTGTTTGGCTTACCTTGCTTATGTGCGGGACACCACCGCCGAGTCTTCGACCATTGATTCAGTGCTAGTGGTGCGGGAGTTTTCAGACGTATTTCCTTCAGATCTTCCAGGCATGCCTCCAGATCGAGATATTGATTTCTGTATTGATTTAGCTCCAGATACTCAGCCTATTTCCATTCCCACGTATCGTATGGCTCCTAAGGAGTTGAAAGACTTAAATGAGCAACTTGAGGAGTTGTTGGCTAAGGGGTTCATCAGGCCGAGTGTGTCACCGTGGGGTTCTCCAGTCCTATTTGTGAAGAAGAAGGATGGGTCTATGCGGATGTGTATTGATTAACGCCAGCTGAATAAAGTGACCATCAAGAATAAGTATCCTCTGTCGGGCATCAATGATTTGTTTGATCAGTTACAGGGGGCTCGAGTGTTTTCCAAGGTTGACTTGAGATCGGGTTATCATCAGCTGAGGATTCGGGCTTCAGATGTTCCGAAGACTGCATTTTGTACCAGGTATGGCCATTATGAGTTCCTGGTGATGTCCTTTGGTTTAACTAATGCCCCAGCAGCATTCATGGACTTGATGAATGGGGTATTCAGACCCTATGTTGATTCCTTCGTCATCGTCTTCATTGATGACATCTTGCTTTATTCGCGGAGCCTGGGTGAGCATGAGAAACACTTGAGAGTTGTTCTCCAGACCTTGCGGGAACATAAGTTGTATGCTAAGTTCTCCAAGTGCGAGTTCTGGTTAGATTCCGTGGCATTTTTTGGGCATGTGGTATCCGGAGAAGGTATCAAGGTTGATCCTCAGAAGATTGAGGCGGTTCAGAGTTGGCCGCGTCCTACTTCAGCTACAGAGATCAGGAGTTTCTTGGGCCTAGCAGGCTATTATCGCCGATTCATGGAGGGGTTCTCCTATATCGCAGCCCCACTGACCAGATTGACTCAGAAGAATCCCCCGTTTCGGTGGTCCGACGAGTGTGAGGCGAGCTTTCAGAAGCTCAAGTCAGCTTTGACCTCGGCACCAGTTCTATCATTGCCTTTAGGTTCTGGGATGTATACTATGTATTGCGACGCTTCACGCGTCGGTTTGGGGTGTGTGTTGATGCAGGATGGCAGGGTTATTGCTTATGCTTCGCGACAGCTGAAGGTTCATGAAAAGAATTACCCTGTGCACGATTTGGAGTTGGTGGCGATTGTTCATGCTTTGAAGATATGGTGCATTATCTATATGGCGTATCTTGTGAGGTCTATACTGACTACCGGAGCCTGCAGTACTTGCTTAAGCAGAGGGACCTTAACTTGAGGAAGCGAAGATGGCTCGAGTTGTTAAAAGATTATGATCTCACTATTTTATATCACTCGGGCAAGGTGAATATAGTATCAGATGCTTTGAGCAGGAGGGCAACAAGTATGGGTAGCTTGGCCTACATTGCAGCTGAGTAGAGACCTTTAGCCTTGGAAATTCAGTCCTTGGCAATTCGCCTTGTGAGATTGGACCTTTTAGAGCCTCGTCGAGTTTTGGCTCATGTAGTTGCTCAGTCTTCATTGTTGGGGTAGATTAAGGCTCGACAGTTTGATGATCCATTCCTTGCAGAGCTTCGGGATGCAGTGGTCCAAGGCAGGGCCAAGGAGGTTACTTTAGGCGAGGATGGTGTCTTGAGGCTCCAGGGCCGTTTATGTTTCCCTAATATTGATGGCTTGGGGAAGAGAATTTTAGAAGAGGCCCATAGTTCTCGGTACTCTGTTCATCCGGGTGCGATGAAGATGTATCGTGATTTGAAGAAGCACTACTGGTGGAGGCGGATGAAGAAAGATATAGTGTAGTTTGTGGCTAGGTGTCTCAATTGTCAACAGGTCAAGTACGAGCACCAGAGGCCATGAGGCCTGTTTCAGCAGATGCCCATTCCTGAGTGGAAATGGGAGTGCATCACCATGGATTTTATGGTTGGGTTGCCTCAGACTTTGCGGAAGGTTGACGCGGTTTGGGTCATTGTGGATAGATTGACCAAATCGGCGCATTTCATTCTTGTGGCTACTACTTATGCTACGGAGAGGCTGGCCCAGATTTATGTTCGGGAGATTGTCCGGTTGCACGGGGTGTGGGTGTCCATTATATCAGATCGAGGTCCTCAGTTCACCTCGCACTTCTGGAGAGCATTGCACAGTGAGATGGGCACTTAGATAGATCTCAGTTCAGCATTTCACCCTCAAACTGATGGTCAGTCGGAGCGTACAGTACAGATTTTGGAGGATATGCTCAGGGCTTGTGTGATTGATTTTGGCGGTCAATGGGACCAGTTCTTGCCTTTGGCAGAGTTTGCATACAATAACAGTTATCAGTCCAGCATCGAGATGGCTCCATTCGAGGCTTTATATGGTCGGCGATGTCGTTCTCCGATTGGGTGGTTTGAGCCTGGCGAGGCCAAGCTATATGGTACAGATCTGGTGAGAGATGCCTTGGAAAAGGTGAAGATTATTCAGGAAAGGCTCCGCACAACTCAGTCCAGATAGAAGAGTTACGCAGATCGGCAGGCGCGTGATGTAGCATTTATGGAGGGAGATAAGGTTATGTTGAAGGTTTCGCCGATGAAGGGCGTTATGAGATTCGGGAAGAAGGGAAAGTTGAGCCCCAGGTTTATAGGCCTTTTCAAGGTGTTGAGGCGAGTCGGGGAGGTTGATTACGAGCTCGCTTTACCTCCCGCCTTATCGAGAGTTCATCCGGTATTTCATGTATCCATGCTCCGGAGATATCATGCCGATTTCTCTCACGTGATTGATTTCAGCACTATTCAGTTAGATGAGAAGTTGGGCTTCGAGGAGGAGCCAGTTGCTATTATTGAAAGTCAGGACCGCCAGTTGAGGTCTAAGAGAATTTCTGCCATAAAGGTCCAGTGGAGGGGCCAACCAGTCGATGAGGCGACTTGGGAGTCCGAGGAGGACATGCGGAGCAGGTACCCACAACTATTCCGCACTTCAGGTACGATTCTACGTTTGTTCGAGGACGAACGTTTGTTTTAGAGGGGGAGATTGTGATGACCCAAAAAGGGGTCATCTTATGTGAATCTAATTTTGACTATGTTCCGAGGCCCCGAAAGCCTCCGTTAATCTCACCTCAATGTGAGTGCGCAGCCCGGGCGCGTAGTCGGGAAGCCTTTATGTGAAAACTTGATTAAGAGTTTAATTTATGATAATTAATTGAATAAAGTTGAGTTTGGTCAATGTTTTTGGTAAACGGACCCGGATATGTGATCTGATGATCCCAGAAGGTCCGTAGGAAAATATGGGACTTGGGCGTATGCCCGGAATCGAATTCCGAGGACCCAAGTCCGAGAAATGAATTTTTTAAGTAAATTATTTTATGAAAAATATTAAAGGCTTATGAACATGAACCTTGATGTGAAACCTGTGCTGACGGGCCCGCATTATGATTTTGGAGCCCGGAACAGGTTCAATATGTGTTATGTAAGTTATCTGTGAAATTTGGTAAGAAACGTACTTGATTTGACGGGTTTCAGACCAAAATGAGAAAATTGGAGTTAATGAAGTTTTGAGGATTTTTAAAGAATTTGAAATTTGTCTTGAAATGTGATTTTATGTTCCCGAGGTTTGAATGAAATTCCGAGACCGGGAATAGTTCCATTATGTCGTTTATAACTTGTCTGCAAAATTTGAAGTCATTCTGAATAGTTTAGGTCGGTTCGGCGCAATGAAGTGAATTCTAGAATTTCAAGTTCTTAAGTTTTGATCCAATTTGGTTTTGGGGTTGAATTCTGAGTTTCGTTATTTTTATTCAGGTTCCGGAAGTTCTAGCGAGTCCGTATCATGAATACAGACTTGCCGATGCTTTTGGACGGGGTTCCGAGGGGCTCGGGTGTGTTTTAGACCCCCGGGAGCTAAGTTGGAGAAACAAGAATTTCTGCTATCTAGTTTCCTTCTCTGCGATCGCAGAAGGCGGGTTGCGATCGCGGAGAAGGATTTTGCTGGGCTGTTGATTGTTCTCTGCGATCGCAGCTTCCCCTTTGCGATCGCAGAGGTCTGGGTTCCACACCTTCGCGATCGCATAGAGTCGCGTCTGGGCCGGGTGAGTTTGTTCTTCGCGATCGCATAGAGTCGCGTCTGGGCCGGGTGAGTTTGTTCTTCGCGATCACAGGACCTCTGCCACGATCGCAGAAGTCTGGCCAGTTGGCCTTCACGATCGCATGCCCCTTGTCGCGATCGCAGTTAAGGAATCCCTGGGCAGTTTTATAAAATACGGGACTTAGCATTTTTCCTCCATTTTCATCTTCCTCTTCAAGTTTTTAGAGAGCTCTTCAAGGGACCTTCCACCACTGTTATTGAGGTAAGTAAATTCCATAGTTTTACTAGTTTCAAACATTAATTCTTAGTTAAATTCACTATTAAATTATCTAAAACCGTAGAATTAGGTAGTAAGTTTAGGGTTCTTGAGGATTTTGTGATTTATCCGTTTTAGGCCATGAATTTAAATTGAAATCACACATTAATGATCCTTAGGCTATGGGTGAGTGATCCCTTCGAGAATTTCGGAATTTGAGCATTCGGGACCGGGGTCGGAATTTGGAAATTCTTCAAGAATAGCGATTTTAGTAAAATAACTAGGGTAATTTCCCGCATTGTGCATGCATTGATGTTATTGTATACCTTGTGGCTAGTTGCGAGTCCTCGAGCGTAGAGTTCGGAGTTTCGGGTGCAAATTGTGGTCCGAGGGGTAGATTCGACACGAGGTGAGTCTCCTTTCTAACCTTGTACGAGGGAATTGTCCCCATAGGTGATGTATATGCTATGTGTAAATTGTTTGGGGGGCTACGTACGCGCCAAGTGACGAGAGTCTGTACGTAGCGGCTATTATTATTATGTCCAGGTAGTTTGGCCCACATCATGCCTTATATGCTTTTCTCGTAATGCCTGATATGTTTTTCTTGTAATTCTTTATATGATTTATTGTGACGCCATATGTACTATGAAATTATGTTTTGCATAGTGTTATTTCTCTGAGGCTTTATGGAAAAATTGTTGAATGGCAAGGAATTTGTTGTGGAAAGTAAGTATTGAATATACATGGGATCGGGTCGTACGCCACGACAGAGTTGAAAAGAAATTGTGAAATATATGGGATCGGGTCGTACGCCACGACAATGTTGAAAGTAATTTAATATATATGGGATCGGGCCGTACGCCACGGCAGTGCTGAAAGTAATTGAATATATATGGGATCGGGCCATACGCCACGACAGTGTTGAGAAGTAATTGTGATATGTATATGGGATCGGGTCATACACCATGACAGTGTTGAGAAATTATGAAATATATGGGATAGGGTCGTACGCCACGGCAGTGTTGGAAGGAAATTGAAATGAATATGGGATAGGGCCGTACGCCACGACGAGTGTAGAAGGTACCTTATGGGAGCGGGCCATACGCCACGGCGGATCTAAGAATTTGTGATTATTGTATCGTTCAGTGGTCTTACCCTTGAAAGTGCTTTATTGTTTAGTTCAGCAATTGTTTGGGTTTCTGCTTTTGATATATATATACTTGTTGCTTATTTCCCTGACATGCCTACTGTATTTCATTATATTCTATCATATGTTATTACTGTTGGACCTTAGTGAGTATCGAGTCGACCTCTCGTCACTACTTCTTCGAGTTTAGGCGGGATACTCACTAGGTACATATTTATTTAATATGTACTCATGCTGCACTTTCTTTTCTTTCTGTACTTGACTGTACAGGTCCGGAGGCTGGTACGTCTGATAATCAGGTCGGTGCTAGATGTTGATAGCGTGGTCATACTTCACGGTGAGCTGCTTTCCCGACGACTTCGTAGTAGCACCCTGGAGTTCTTTTGTTATATTCTCTGTCCATTTCATTCAGACTGAGACCTTGTATATATTGTAGTCATTGTATATTCAGTAGTTGCCCGTGGCGCTCATGACACTAGTTCCTGGCACACACGTGGTGTATATTTTGGGTTGTTGGTTGTACATATGTTATGCGACATGCCTATTGGTTGATTTTCCGCACTTGTAGTTCTATTTCACATCACCGCCATTATCATGTTTATATCTGTTTAAAATTGGTTAAAATATGAAATTTGCGTAACAAGGAATGGTAACACTTAGTGTTTCTATATTGGTTGGCCTAACCTCGCCGTTGGACGCCATCACGACCTGAATCGAGATTTGGGTCGTGACATCGGTAATATAGATATGACTCCCCTTCTTGAGGAAATATGAGGTTTTGCGGGGCTACCCTGGGAAACCCTGGACTGTTGGTACCTAAAAATCGTACTTCTGGGGGGTTATTGAAAATGATGGGTCTTAGAATGAATGACGAGTTAGTCTGCCTAAAGAAGTCCTACATAGTTTTCGACTTCCTTTACAAGCATTACGGGCAAATCACATCCTACCGTATCTATCATGATGAGTTTTCCATCACTTCCCTGGGCTGGACTCATCGTCGGGTTTTTGTTTTCATCGTCTGTTTTCTGGTTATTATAGCATTTCTAATTCAAGGAGACATGATTCACACTCGTTTGTCTATGGTCACCAAGAAATTAATGGAAGGGATTGAGGGTCACACTTACACTATTGTCCCAATGATCGTGACAGAAATATACCGAGCCTTGGACCGCCGCAAGAAGGGATTCTGACATTTTGAGGTTGTAATTTGTTACTGCAAATATAATTTTTGGAGCATCTTCAAAGAGGACTGTACCATCAGGAATTTTCGCGGCGACCATGGAATGACCGCATAGCTTTTCACCATCCAAAAAGAATGACTTTCATCCTAGACAGGTTTGTACAGCCTAAAAACGTTGTGGATTGGGTACACTTCTTTAGCAATTTCACTGATGACAAGGTTCATCGGATGTTCGAGTGGTTCCCTACTAGCAAGTTCATCATCAGGTCCAGGGATGTTCCTCACTTAGTGCTGATCGGGTTGAGGGGTATCTATCCTTTTACTCCCATCAGGGTCCTGAGACATGCTGGGAGAAAACAAGTCATACCACGAGTTTCTAAGATAGTTCACTACAAAGCAGACTTTTAGGGTGATGCCATTCCATTCAAGTGTGAGGCCCAATACATGTGGCATCTAAAGATTATTGTGGAAAAGTATACCATCGAACCATATCGGTACCACGCCGTTCATGTGTATTTCTACCTATCATGGTTGGATGTTGATATAGCGGGAGATATCGAGCCAGGGATCGATCGAGGAAATAGGGTCATAGACGATGCTGTTAAAGCACAAGTAAAATAGAAGAGGTTGCGCAAGAGAATCCTTGAGTCTGAAGCCAGACATTTGGAACAACACAAGATAGACATGGAATCAATCAATGAATGGAGGGACATTTCTACAAAATTAACAGAGAGGTTGTAGTACTTAGAGAATGGAGGGACATTTCTACAAAATTCCTTTTTTGTTTTTCTTGTTTTGATTATTCCCATCCCTTAAGGTTGGTTCGTGCATATTGGAATCATTAGTGTATCATACCAGATCCAGAGGCCCTCCACCACCTCCTCCTCCAAGGGATCCTAAAAGTAAGGGAAATGCTAAGATGGATGACATGAGTGGTATCATGAAGGATAACGTTGCGCATGCGGAAAATGTTGAAACTTCAGATGGTTGGAGTACTCCAGCACAGAATGATTTGGTTCTACGGTTGGAGCAGAAAATATTGGAGTTACAAGTCATCCCCGTCGAGGTAGAAATTCCTTCTTTGAGAATTATACAAGAAGCTGAACTAAGTGATGCAGAATGGGTAAGGAGCCGCTATTAGCAATTAGCCCTCATAGGTGGGAAAAGAATGAATGTAGTATTTCATGGTCAGCTTTATAAGAAAAGAATGTCCAGAGGTTTCAACAAAACGAACATAGTTCGCACTAGGGCAGCTGGTGCTGAAACAAATCTTTCCACATCAGGATGAAGCCAAAGGAAAATTTTCACCCAACTGGTAAAGGCCTTATATGGTTCACAGGGTACTAATAGGAGGAGCACTCATACTCACAAAAATAGATTGAGAAATCTGGCCAAAGTCTATCAACTCAGATGCAGTCAAAAGATATTACTAAACTGTTTGCATTTCTTCATATGATGTAATTGAACTATGCTTGACCTGATTCCTGTTTAAGATGGGATACCTAGGCAGCCCTGTGGGTTCGGTCATAATACAATAAAATTTTCTTTTTCCCCATAATCGGAAACTAGGACAGAATTTTGAGGAGGACACTCAAAATTCCGAAGCATGTTCAGCCAACGGCACCTTATGCGGAATAGCCAGATATTCGTCTAGATAACTGGGGCAGAATTTTGAGGAGGACCCTCAAAATTCTATGGCAAGAAGGTCTCAATGTCTCTGAGAATGTCGCAGATACTGGTTCATCTAATCAATTTTGAAAATTACATATTATTGTGTTTTGAATAACTATGCATGCATATTTCGAAAACTTTCTTTTAGCCAGATGCTACCCATGGTAACTCGAACAGGATTCCAATGCAGAGCAGAGCAAAGCAAGCAGACAAAGGCACGAACCAACCTTCCCCGCAAAACTCACGATTTTTCTTTTAATGCAGGAACAATAGATAGTCGCCAGTACATGCGCACCTTAGAATCAGTGTCTTCACAACAACAAAGCTACTGAACTCATCCACAACTAAGAAATATTCCGCTATCACTTATTATTTATTCACTGCATGAGATTAAACATTGTCTCAAATCTTGCATGAGGCTAAGCCCTGCCTCCTTAACTGCGTAAGGCTAAGCTCTGCCTTCCCAATGCATGAGACTAAACATTGTCTCAAATCTTGCATGAGGATAAGCCCTGCCTCCTCAATTGCATAAGGCTAAGCTCTGCCTTCCCATTGCATGAGACTAAGAATTGTCTCAAATCTTGCATGAGGCTAAGCCCTGCCTTCTCAATTGCATAAGGCTAAGCTCTGCCTTCCCATTTCATGAGACTAAGCAATGTCTCAAATCTTGCATGAGGCTAAGCATTACCTCCTTAATTGAATAAGGCTAAGCATTGCCTTCACATTGCATGGGACTAAGCATTGTGTCAATCATGCATGAGGCTAAGCCCTGCCTCCTCAACTGCATAAGGCTAAGCATTGCTTTCCTATAGCACGAGACTAAGCATTGTCTCTCCTTGCATAACAAAAAATGCTTCTCTGTTCCAAACCTTGCATTATTCTCTCCGCTAAGGACTAAGCTCTGCCCACAACTCTACACAAGATTAAGCTCTGTCTTGTTTTATCTCAAGCATCATGTCTCTGCATCTCATGGGCTGATATATAGCCAATTTGTCCAAAGGCATCATAGTCCGAAGGAATCATCCTCATAGCTGGAAGACACCATGCCATGGCCGGAGGATCTCTTAATCTTGCACATCATTATTCAAATGCATCATGGTTCAGAGGCACCATCTTCATAGCCCGAGAACATCATTTCATGGAATGCAAATCCTTTACCGCACAATTCATGGCCCGGGACATCATGGTCTAGACGTCATCCTTACCTTCCCAAGGGAATTTGTATCATGTTTAAATTTATACGATAATTTATATGCATGCATCGTATTTTGGGTTTGTAGGTAATCTGAGAGGTAACCGTTCTCATAACAGGAGCAATCTTCACTCCAGTTTCCATTCAACGTGCATATCCTTCAATTATCTCAAATGTAATCAATCACCGTCCATTACCCATACTCACTTGATAACCACTCAAATATCCGTCACCATTCTCAATCCTGATTTGTCCTATCCAGAATATTCAGTTCGTTCTTACATTAATTCCATCGTTTTATTCCACCGTCGGATCCAGCACTGCACATGGACTGATTTCTATACAACCAGGGATATGTAGGCAGCTCAGAGACCAGAGTGCATCTTATGTTTTTCAAATCACACCATTCGATCAAAATCGGTAATCATTTCTTTACTCAACAACTCTTTCATCCTTCTCGGGTAAAGTGGGGAAACTGTTGATACCTAATTTTTCCCTCATATATATATATATATATATATATATACACACACACACTTTCAAAAAGTTCACATGCATCTTCATTTGATTTAAAAGCGTGCACAAGTATTTTTATAATTTTATATAATTTTAAAGGCTATAAATAAATTTATTTATGCATTTTTATATATAAATACACATTAATTACCTTACAAATTATTTTATGATGATTTAATCACCTAAACTTATCATTTAAACCCATATTAGGTTTTTAATATTTTTAGTGCATTTGTTATAATTACATTTGCATTTTAAAGGCTAAAATTGCATATTTTGCAATAATAGCCTATATGTACTAGTAATTACTCTATTTATGCGAAAAATAACCTTTTTATATTTTTATAATGTTAAATAATTGTTTTTATTTATTTTTATGTACAAATGATATTTGTTTTATTTATCTATTATTTTTACAAATTATTTATTGATTAAATTTGGGTATTTAAAATCTGACCCCAATTTTTAATTGATTTCGGACCTAATACTACCCAAACTAACCCAATTACCTAAGCCCAATACCTAAAACCAATACCCTTACCCACTTAATTAAAACCCGACCCAATCCGCTCAAATCCCAGCCGTTGATAACAAAATGATCAATGGCTCACAAACGATCACCCTGCTTCCTTATATCTCCACCCCTAAACCCTAACCCTCATTTCCAAAATCCGCCGCCCTTATTTTCCCCTCCTCTGGTGAACCCTAACACGTTGCCTCACTAAAATCCCCCCCAAATCCCATTCCTAATGGAATTCTTTCCCCATTTACCTACCATTTCAGTGTTTTTCCCTTATTTGGTGCTATGTTACGGAGTTACTTAGGTAATTGCCTAAACATGGCAAGTACCCCACTTTGATTTTTTCCGAATCTATGTTTACCTCTTGAATCTGGATGACCCAGAGTCCAAACACGTTATTTTGTACTGATTCTCTCATATCTCGCTGATCGCACGTAACCCTAAAGGTTAGGGTTTCAGATTCTCTTTTGATTGGAACCTAAATTGGTTCAAACTCTGATTTTTAGTATTTTTCCGTCTATATTCACTCTATCACTTGTGAATCTGCCTATTTTATCGACTCCTTTACTTACCCGAATTAGGGTTTCAAATCCTCTTTAATTGAACCAAATCTGGTTCGATTTTATGTTTCTTTTTGAACAATCTCCTATATATGATTTTTATGCTAATATGTGATTCTTGCCTTTATTTTTTGCGGATTTTGGGGTTTACCTAAAATTTGGGTTTTAGACTCTTTTTACTTGTACTACGTCTATGTTTCTTTTTAATGATCTTTGTTTATTTTTATGCCAATACATGATTCTTTGCCGTTATTCTCTGCTGATTTTGGGATTTACCTAAATTAGAGTTTCAGACCATTTTTACTTGAACCAAATCTGGTTCGATTCAGTATTCCTTTTTTAATAATCTCTTGTCTATGTTAATTATATGCCTTATGTGATTCTTTACCTTATTTCCTACTGATTTTGTGTATCTTCACCTAAATTTAGGGTTCAATTTTACTGATTTAAGTACTTTCCTTTAGTATTTAAATTAGCTATTTCTATGCTCTAATCTCTGCACTATTTAAACCCCTCCCCGCCTCCTTTGAAGAAAGAGGTTCTGAGTTAGAAAAATCCTTTCACAACTATAAACAAAAGTTGTATACTCCCACTCTATTGAATAATCTTACTCTGTTTTGATTCCTGGCCGGCAAAAAGCTCAGGCCAGAAATCTTCAAGTTTTGCTTCTATTTGGTGATATTTGCTACACTATTGGATTCCATTCTTCTCAGTTTCATCTAAACTGGTGAGTTATTAGACCCTCTTCCATTTTATTATGATTATTTTCTCAATGTGTTACTGCAATTAGACTATGTTATCCTAAATGTTATTACTTGTAGTTTGAGACATGTTTGAACTTAGTTTGAGTTGATTAATGAATTTTGCCTAACTCAATGTTATTAGTGACTATATTTTAAACTTATGTTTCTTATAAACATGCTTTCATACATTTTCTAAGGACTGGTTAACCATGTATAGATGTGTGCCTTAACAGATTTATAAGTCTGTTTGTTGAACCTGTTATAATATGGCCAGTTTGACTTTGTTCTTACCATACTATGTTGCCTCTAGTAACTTCCTTAATCAGTTTTAACATGTCCTGACCTACTGTTAATCAATGTGTTTCCTTTCTATGACCTAGTCTGATCCAAAATCTCTGTTACCATTATGAACCTGCTTATGAAATAGCCTCACTAGCATGTGACTGATTTTTAATTCCCAAAACTTGATTAAGTATGCTTAGGTTCAAATATGTGTTCTATTTACTTGTACATGTTCTATATGTGATTTTGTCCTTAAGTGAATTCCCTAATCCATTTTACTCCTTCCTATTCCTTTACTATTTGATCCTTCTGAATCCTCATTCTTGGTTGGCTGAAAGCCAAAGCTATTTAGGTTCTGTCTTTTGACCTCCCTAGTGTGAGCACTACTAAGGGTCCAGGTGAGACCCTTGTGAACTCTGACACACTAGGACCTGGTCCCTAGTCTTCCTTGAACTATTTCTGATCAATTTCTCTAGTGTGAGCACCGCCCTCCGTTCTTGAAGCCCTTGGGAACTCTGACACACTAGGGATTTGGGTTCTGTATGCTTAGACTTGAAATATGGGTGAATCATTCACCACTGGTTACTGTGTATCTATGAACATGGGCTTATGAAGCTATTGTGATTTGAAGGCCTATCATGTCTAGGTGTATTTGGTCTTATTGTAGGCTCCCTATAGTTTTACTTACTTTGTAGTTCATTTATTAAATTCTGGTCTGTAATAATTATTTGTAATAACAATTCTGGGGTATTAGTGAAATGGGAAGGGTTCTTATTTTAGATTTTCAATAAAGTGGGGTAGAAATTCTGTCTATAGGGTTAATTCTATGTTGTTGAATGTTATATGTTAGAAATTATGCCTCTTAGTGTCTTATTGTGCGCAGTCATTATGTGCTAGTAGCCATGCCCATAGGCTCAATGTTTGGTTCAATTATGTTCTGTTACAGACCATGCCTATAGGAAATGGTATGATCCAATATATGTGTGAATTCCTACTTACATACTGTTTCGTTCAGATTATAGAAATCATGTCTATAAGGCCTAAAACTGTTCAGATTATAGAAATCATGTCTACAGGATTTAAAACTAGATCAAATTGTAGAATGCACGCCTGAATCTGGTTAATTGTTATTTATGCCCATTTTCTATGTTGTTATCCTCACTAGAAAACATGCATGTAGGATTAAATCAAATAATTCTAGGTGTTTTTCTGTGACTTGCCACTATTTACTATCGCACAAAACACCTAGATACCATGCTGGTAGGCTTAATTGTATTATGCTAAAATCAGTAGGCAAATTTTGTAGGTCCTAATAATCGTATTAAGAAATTGACTTTGTATACGGCTGTCTGCTCGTTCGTCAATATCACATATATATCCTTCCTATAGGATTTTTCAATTAATAAAACCTGTTCATGCTAATCAGTTTGGCATGCATTTTATGTCTAAATGCGGAGGGTAATTTGAGCCCATACTTGTTTCAATTTGAAATTCCTAACTGCTTTTGTATGTCGCCTAGTTTTCTCCTTTTGGGCAACCTAAGTTAAAAGGTCTAGAACTACCCTGAAATAGAGGTCGAAATGCCTCATGGACCATAGACATAGGACGAGTAGTGCACGCATAGGGTACGACTTATAATCAAATAGAGCGCTTTTGGTAAACAACTTAAAGATAGTAATCGGGTAGCAGGAGATGATAGCCTGTGCTCGCTGAATAATATGAGTAACAACCCATCTTGAGTGAGTTACGAAGTATTATATATGATACACGGGGTGATCCTTTAGGCTAAAAAACCTAGGACCCCCCATTTCTGTTAATAATTCTTTCTTTGTCAAAATTGTTTATTTTCTCTTAGACTAATTCACATGATTTGAGTTCGGTCGGGACCCACCGTTGTGGACCTCGAGGAGTGTCTTACACCTTCTCCTCGAGGTAATTTGAGCCCTTAGCCGATCTTTGGTGACGCAAACTAGTAACCCGATTCATTTGCAGATAGGTGCCCTAACACACCTTAATCTGTTAGGTGGCGACTTTATCTTTTAATAACCCTTCCTTTAAAAGAGTTGTCAACATCGAAACCCGATTTTGCGAGAAAAAGGAGCACGACAGCATGGCGACTGAGCTGGGGAATCCTTAGGCTCTTACCATAATGAACTTGGTCTGTGTGAATAAGTCTCCATCGATAAGCGTGTCTTTAATTTTTATGCTTGAATTCACCATTTTATTTGCTACAGGCACACTACCTTCCCTATTTACCCTTTACATGATTTTCATGCAATTCTTCACTTAATCTTGTTATAATATGTACCCCCTCCATTGTTTCCCAATCATGTCCGCTAGCTTCAATCTTTAAAAGTTTGTTATGTCTTTCCCAATCCCTACCCCTTTTACCTCTTTATTTTTTTCCCACTATAAGAAGTAACTCTTTTCCTGTTTTTCTTTCTTTCCTGTCTTTACATTTATTAAATACCGCATTTATCGCTTTCATCGTGCCAAATATTTGATAATGTGTTGTTTTATTTTGCATAATTACATGCTCTGCATTATATTCTACTCGTGCACAATTAATACCATAGCGACACTTGATGAGTGTCCGCACTCTACCTATATTACCCTTTTTAAATTTAGAAATGCTTATTTGCGGTAAAACTAGTCGATCAGTAGTGCAGTCGACGGTTCCGTTCCTTTCCCTCTCATGTTGTCCGCTTGAGGGTACCAGTCTAGACTTATATAGAAAACCCTACTCTGATGTCCAAACCTAGCATGAGTTAGTATGTTGTTCGCATAATAACTCTTTAAGGAAAGCCTTGTCTAAAGCCCCTCGGGATTTCCATAATCCCAATGGGTACAATCATGATATGTGCATTATTTGGAGAAAACATGCCGATATGCTAATCATTATTGTGTAAGTAGTCAAATCCAGAGGGGGAAAGGGCTAACTTTATCTGTTTTTCAGAAATGAGGTACAAAGTCCCCAAGTTCGGCATGATCTGAAGTATCTCACCTCTATTACTAGACTGGTGGGAAAATCTCTCGCCAAAGGACAAGAACCATATGAAAAGAATTCTTGGAAATTTACCTTCTTTGTTAGACATTCAGTCAAACAACGTACTGATCGAGACCGCTACTATGTTCTAGGATGAAAAGAGGGATGTTTCCGTTTCGGTAATATAAAGATGACTCCCCTTCTTGAGGAGATATGAGGTTTTGCCGGGCTACCCTGGGTCAGCCCTGGTCTGTTGATACCAGAAAATCATACTTCTAGGGGGTGTCTGCAAATGATGGGTCTTAGAAAGAATGACGAGTTACTCTGCCTAAAGAAGTCCTACATAACTTTCGACTTCCTTTACGAGAGTTATGGGAACATCACATCCTACCGTATCTATCATGATGAGTTTGCCATCACTTCCCTGGGCTGGACTCATCGTCAGGTTTTTGTGTTCATCGTCTGTTTTCTAGGTATGATAGTATTTCCAATTCAAGGAGACAGGATTCACACTCGTTTGGCTATGGTCACCAAGACCTTAATGGAAGGGATTAAGGGAGAGTCTTACACTATTTTCCCAATGATCGTGGCAGAAATATACCGAGCCTTGCACAGCTGCAAGAAGGGATTAAGACATTTTGAGGGTTGTAATTTGTTACTGCAAATATGGTTGTTGGAGCATCTTCAAAGAGGACAGTACCGTATGGAATTTCCGCGGCGACCATGGAATGACCACATAACCTTTCACCATCCAAAAGAATGACTTTCATCCCAGACAGGTTTGCACAATCGGAAAACGCTTTAGATTGGGTACACTTCTTTAGCAATTTGACTAATGACAAGGTCCATTGGATGTTCAAGTGGTTCCGTACTAGCGAGTTCATCATCAGGTGCATGGATGTTCCTCACTTAGTGCTGATCGGGTTGAAGGTTATCTATCCTTATGCTCCCATCAGGGTCATGAGACAGGCTAGGAGAAAACAAGTCATACCACGAGTTTCTAAGATGGTTCACTACAAAGCAGACTTTCAGGGTGATGCCATTCCATTCAACCGTAAGGCCCAACACATATGGCATCTGTAGATTATTGTGGAAAAAGATACCATCGAACCAGATCGTTACCACGCCAGTTATGTGTATTCCTACCTATCATGGTTGGATGATGACATAGCGGGAGAAGTCGAGCCAGGGATCGATCGAGGAAACATGGTCATAGACAATGCTGCTGAAGCACAAGTAAAATACAAGAGGTTGCGCAAGAGAATCCTTGAGTCTGAATCCAGACATTTAGAACACCACAAGATAGACATGGAATTAGTCAATGAATGGAGGGACGTTGCTACAAAATCAACAGAGAGGTTGGAGTACGTAGAGCAGGGTCTGATGGAACTTGAAGGGAAGATGAGGAAAATGATCGTGGATTGTCGGAAAGCAGAGAGAAACGAAGGAGGACACCTAGTAAGGGCGTATTTGCTGCTGGACATGCGCGACCTGGGTAATCTAATCGATGGGGCCAAGAAGGACAAGCTTGGAGAAGGTACCTCCAGGACCAAGTAGATTAGAATTATTGTTTACTTGCTTTTCAAGAGTCGTTTTAGAAATTGATTGTAATAAGGAAAATGCCACTAGCAACTCTTTTATTATTGTTTTAGAGTTTTGATCTATTTATTACATTAATGAAAAAGGCAATTATCGGCATTAAGTTTCTCCAAATCTACATGTCTCTAGGCCTACCTCGGGCACAATGAATTCCCCAAAATTAAGACGCGAATTTATGATTCCGCAATACATGTTTAAATACTGCAAATACCTTTCCAAAATTCCCTACTGACGTGTTTACCTTTTTGCTTTTCCTTGTTTTGATTATTCCCATCCCCTAAGGTTGGTTCGTGCATACTGGCACCATCAGCGTATCATACCAGATCCAGAGGCCCTCCACCACATCCTCCTCCAAGTGATCCTAAAAGTAAGGGAAAGGCTAAGATGGATGACATGAGTGGTATCAGGAAGGATAACGCTGCACATACGGAAAATGTTGAAACTTCAGATGGTCGGAGTACTCCAACACAGAATGATTTGGTTCTACGGTTGGAGTAGAAAATATTAGAGTTATAAGGGGAACACGAGCAGGTCCGCAACTTGGCAAACATCTCCCTCACCTTAAACGTCCCAGATATTAACCAACAGAACACCCAAAACCCAGCACCTCCTCAAAACATACCAAACCAACATCCAAAAAATCCTCCTGCACCTCCCCAATACGCCACACCTCCTCAAAATCCTAATCCTCCACCAGTACCAACTCATCCTCAGCACCAACATCATCCAACTCAGTATCCACAAACTACCACTTACCATACCCCTCAAAATACACCGCAACCTACCCCTGATCCGCAAAACTCCACCGATGATCACCACTACACCCAAATCCCCGGTATCCATCAGAACAACCCCATATATGTAGAAACTCTACCTCACCCCACACAACAAACCCATACACACAAAAATTCGCCGAGAAGGACCTGCTCATAAGGAATACGGCAGAGGAACTTAAGAAGCTCACAAGCCGAGTCCAGGGTGTCGAAGGGGGTAAAGACATTGCGGGTTTGGACTATGAAGATCTGTGTATTCAGCCGGACGTAGAACTGCCAGAGGGTCACAAACCTCCCAAGTTCGAGATATTTGACGGAACAGGTGACCCAAAGGTGTATCTAAGGACATACTATGACAAGCTCGTAGGAGTTGGAAAGGATGAAAGGATTCGCATGAAATTGTTCATAAGAAGACTCACTGGAGATGCCCTATTTTGGTACATCATCCAAAATCCAAAGAAATGGGTTAGCTGGGTAAGCATGGCTTCAGATTTCATGGATCAGTTTAGGTTTAATACGAAGAATGCACCAGATGTCTTCTACATACAGAATCTCAAGAAGAAATGAATAGAGACTTTCCGCGAGTATGCTACTTGGTAGAGATCGGAAGCAGTGAAAGTAAGGTCGTCATTGGAAGAAGTGTAGATGAACAAGTTCTTTGTTCGGGCCCAGGATCCACAATATTACAAAAGGTTAATGGTTATTGAGAATCATAAATTCTCCGACATCATCAAATTGGGGCAAAGGATTGAAGAAGGAATCAAGAGCAGAATGGTAACTAATTTCTAGGCATTACAGGCAACGAACAAAGCCTCGGAGTCAGGGGGTATATCCAAAATCTCCTCTTACATACCAAACACCTCCACCCATATATCAGCCTTCACCTCCCAGATATCCACAACCCGCCACCACCTACTATACTTATAACACCCAGCCAACATATTATCACTCACCGCCAGCCCGCAAAAATTATCAGAAACCCAGACCAAATTTTGATCGCAGGCCGCCCAGACAATACACCCCTATTGTCACGACCCAGAATCCTTATCCAGGTCGTGATGGCACCCAACGACGGGGTTAGGCAAGCCATTATGAATTACACTAGGTGTTACCCTTCCCATTTGATTAAACAAGTCAATATTACCAATTTTAAACAATTAAACATGAGGATAGCTTGATATGAAACTAAAATCATAACAATACATGGCCAAAATAAAGCATATGTATGCATATACAACCCCAACACCCAAAATATACACTACGTGTGTGCCAGAAACTAGTGTCACGAGTACAATGGGCAAAGTAACGGAATACGCAAAGGATAATAATATATACAAATCCATAGTCTGAATTAAATAGACGGGGAAAACAACAAAAGTAAATGAAAGTCCATGGTGCTGCTGGGGATCGCCAGGGAAAAGCAGCTCACCGTGAAGTCAAGTCAACTAGCTTAGGGTCTACCTCCGGTGCAATAACCAGAAGCACTGGCCTCAGTACCTGTACAGTTAAGTACAGAAGTGCAGCATGAGTACATATTAAAATAAATATGTACCCAGTAAGTATCCCGCCTAAACTCGAAGAAGTAGTGACGAGAGGTCGACTCGATACTCACTAAGGTCCAGCAGTAATAACATATGATAGAATATAATGAAATACAGTAGGCATGTCAGGAAATAAACAACAACTACATATCAAGAGCGGAAATCTAAACAAGTATGGAATTAAGCAATAATGCACTTTCAACGGTAGGACCACCGAAACGAAACAACAATCACCAAGTCTTAGATCCGTCGTGGCGTACGGACCACTCCCATAAGGTACCTTCTAAACTCGCCGTGGCGTACGACCCGATCCCATATGTGTAAAATACCTCTCAACTCCGTCGTGGCGTACGGCCCGATCCGATATATATCACAAATAATTTTCAACTCTGTCGTGGCGTACGAATCGATCCCATATATATCACAAAAACTTTTCATAACAAATTCCTTTCCATTCAACAATTTCTATAAAGCATCATAGGAACAACACTATACAAAACATAATCTCATAGTACATATGGCGTCACAAGGAATCATATAAAGCATTGTAAGAAAGCATATAAGGCATTACGAGGAAGCATATAAGGCATGATGTGGGCCTAACTACCCGGACATAACAATGATATCCGCTACGTACGGACTCTCGTCACTTGGCGCGTATGTAGCCCCCAAACAATTTACACATAGCATATACATCACCTATGGGGGACAGTTCCCTCTTACAAGGTTAGAAAGAAGACTCACCTTGTGTATAATCTACCCCTCAAACCACAATTGCGCCCGAAACTCCAAACTCTACACCCGAGGACTCGCAACTAGCTAAAAGGTGTAAAATTAAATCAATGCATGCATAATGTGGGAAATTATCTTAGTTATTCACTAAAATTTCTATTCTTGAAGAATTTCCAAATTCCAACCCCGGTCCTGCATGTTCAAATTCCGAAAATTCTCGAAGGGATCACTCACCCATAGAGTAAGGATCATTAAGGTGTGATTTCTACTTTAATTCATGGCCTAAAATGGGAAATCACAAAATCCTCAAGAACCCTAAAATTACCAAATTCTATGATTTTAGATAATTTAGTAGGGAATTTAACTAGGAATTACTCTTTGAAACTAGTAAAACCATGGAATTTACTTACCTCAATAGTAGGGGTGGAAGGTTCCTTGAAGAGCTCTTTAAAAACTTGAGGAGGAAGATGAAAATGGAGGAAAAATGCTAAGTCCCATATTTAATAAAACTACCCAGGAATTTCTTCACTGCGATCGCGAAGGCCAACTGGCTAGACCTCTGCGATCGCGGCAGGGGTCCTGCGATCGCGAAGGCCAACTGGCCAGACCTCTCAATCACGGCAGAGGTCCTGCAATCGCGAAGAGTAACTGTGCCCGGCCCTGGCTTGGTACTATGCGATTGCGACAATGGGGCTGCGATCGCGAAGGCATGGAGTCCGGCCTTCCGCGATCGCGAAGAGGAAGATGCGATCGCGAAGTACAATCAATATCCCAGCCCATATCCTTCTCCTCGATCGCGGACCACCTTCTACGATCGCAGAGAAGGAAACCAGACAGCAAAAATATGGTTTTCCCAACTTAGCTCCTGGGGGTCCAAAACTCACCTGAGCCCCTCGGGACCCCGTCCAAAAGCACCGGCAAGTCTGTATTCATGATACGGACTCGCTCGAACTTCCGCAATGCGAAAAACAACAACAAAACTCAGAATTCAGCCCCAAAACCAAATTGAATCAATCTTAAGAACTTAAGATTCTAGAATTCATTTCAATGCGCCGAACCAGCCTATATTACTCGGAATGATTTCCAATTTTGCAGACAAGTCGTAAATGACATAACAGAACTATTCCCAGTCTCGGAATTTCATTCAGACCTCGGTAACATAAAATCACATTCCAAGCCAAATTTCAAATTCTATGAAAATCCTCAAAACTTCATTAACTCTAAATATCCCATTTTGATCTGAAACCCGTCAAATCAAGTCCGTTTCTTACCAAAATTCACAGATAACTTAATTAACATATATTGAACCTGTTCCGGGCTCCAGAACCATAATACGGGCCCGGCAGCACAGGTTCACATCGAGGTTCATTTTCATAAGCCTTTATTATTTTCAGAAAACAATTTTATTTAAACATTCATTTCTCGGACTTGGGTCCTCGGAATTCGATTCCGGGCATACGCCCAAGTCCCATATTTTCCTACGGACCTTATGGGGCAGCCAGATCACGGGTCCGGGTCCGTTTACCAAAAATGTTGACCACAGTCAACTTTATTCAATTAAATATCAAAAATTCAACTCTTTATCAAGTTTCCACATAAAGGATTCCCGGCTATGCGCTCGGGCTGCGCACGCACATCGAGGTGAGATTGACGGTGGCTTTCGTGGTCGCGAAACACAGTCGTAATTAAATTTACATAAGATGACCTTTTGGGTCATCACACCTATTGCTGAACCTATCGATCAATTGTACGAAAGACTGAAAGATGCTGGATATGTCACCCCTATTCCCACTGTATCCATGGAAAACTCTTCTAAATGGGTCAATCCAAATAAATCATGTGCCTACCACTCTGGCATGAAAGGTCATTCCATTGATGAATATCGCACTTTGAAAGACAAGATACATACACTAATTGATACCAAGGTCATACAAGCAAAGAAGGCTACACCTAATATCTGCAACAATCCCCTCCCAAATCATAGGTGCGAGGGGGTAAATATGATAGAGACTGATGAAGAATGGGATCCAGAATGGTCATTTTGTGTTATTCGAGAAGGGAATGGCCCAAAGAAACCTGCAGTCACTCTTACTCCTATTTTGGTACAGATACAACCACCAGTCGAAGTTGAATTAGCCGCACCAACCCCGTTCGAGGTGGAAGTAACAACACATGCAGGTGCACCTGCTCCGTTTGAAGTAGAAGTCACCACACCCTTCACTGTGATGGTAGCATCCACACCGTCCTTTAAGTCCAATGATGTACCCTGGGACTATATTGCAGAATCCAGGAGGAAAGGAAACACATAAATGGAAGAATCTGGTGCAACACAAGGGATGACCAATACCGGTAGAGTTTATACACCTGAGCACTTAGGGGAAAAAAGTAAAGAAGCTGCTTCCAATCATCCCATCGTTGAAACTGGCATGGATGATCTTTGGAGAAAGGTGCAAGAAAGGGAATATTCTGTAGTGGACCATCTGAACAAAACTCCTGCTCAGATATCCATTCTATCATTACTACAGAATTCTGAAGCACATAGGAATGCCTTGATGAAGGTATTGAATGATGTTTACATGCCTGACAAAATCACTAGTGGGGAAATGGCTAACATGGTAGGGCAAGTACTAGAGAGCCACAAGATCACTTTTCATGAAGGCGAATTGCCGCTAGAGGGATTAAGCTACAACAGGGGGCTGCATATCACGGTACAATTCGAGGATAAATTCATTGCCAGGGTTTTGATAGATGGAGGTTCCAGTCTCAACATATGTCCATTGACTACTTTGAAGAGATTGGGTAAGGGATTGCATGAAATACGAGCAGGAACTATGAACGTGAAAGCATTCAATGGGTCTCAAAGGGCCACGATCAGGGAAACCAATCATTTCTTACAAATGGGACCTACTTGGTTTGATATCGAGTTCAAAGTACTCGACATATCCACCTCGTACAACTTATTGTTGGGAAGACCTTGGATACATGCCGCCGGGGCTGTGGCTTCTACCCTACACCAGGTGTGAAGTTCGAATTGAACCATCAAGAGGTGTGATATGCTCAATTTACACCTTAAAATAGGGTAAGCGATCGTTGTCAAATATAGTAACCCAACAAGGTTGGGGTCGAATCCCACAGAGAACAATATGAGGGCGTTTAGGAATGCTAGAGAATTATCACTTATCGCGCAGTGCCAAACAAATACGATTTTGGGTTTTTGATAATTGTTTATAGCTAAATGCGAAAATATAAACTAACCTAGAAAGCAATTAAAATGATCGACGGAAAAAACTATCGATGCTTCGGGTATCACATTCGAGTAACGATCCAATGTATTTCACGATTTTACAAATATGAGCGGGTAATGTTAATTAGCCATGGATAACATTTCTTAATTAGCTTTTCCCAAAGACTAACAAGACTTCCTAATTGAATTATCCCTAACCCAATTAGGAGATTAAGCAC
>ML257843.1:0-51440 GCA_005239495.1 Nicotiana undulata | reverse complement strand
CCCAAACTATCCAAATAACGATAATTCAATGAAAATATACTCAATAGATCATAACCAATTCAAATTACAAAGTTCCTCAGCCCGGCTCAATTAAATGATCAAAATGCCCTCATGCCCACGTGCCCGGACCTCGAAATTTCTTGAAGAAAATCTCTACCCGAAGCTTTACTAATTCAATTGCACATTTTACTCAATTATTCATGCTCAATTCGTGGCTAAAATCCAAATTTCCATATTTCTAGGTTTCTTCCAAATTTTCCTCAAATGTTCCCTAATTTTCATGTTCTAATCCATGTAATAATCTTGTATCTAACTTGAAATGAGTAGGAGTAACTTACCTTAACATACATGACGAAAATCCCTTCTTGAAGCTCCTCCAAAATCGTCCATGGCTATGAAGAAATGAAGAGAATGACCAAAATCCCGGTTTTTTAAAACAACACTGCCTAGCGACCTTCTTCGCGAATGCGGCAAGACCCTCGCGTTCGCTAAGAAAAATTCCGCTTCAGCCCCAATTTCTTTTTCGCGTTCGCAACCTACCCTTCGCGTTCGCGTAGGCCAAATGGCCCCCTAACCCCCAGCTCTCATTCCTTCTATGCGTTCGCGTACCAGCCTCCCGTTCGCGTAGAGAGCCCAGGCGAACCCTTCGCGTTCGCGTCTACCAGCACGCGTTCGCGAAGGCCAAATCTCCAGCCCCTCAAACTTCCTCCTTCGCGAACACGTGAAGACCTCCGTGTTCGCTAAGAGATCACAGCCAAGCCTCCGCGTTCGCGTTCACTACTTCGCGTTCGGGAAGACCAAATCCAGCAACCTCAAACTTTTCCTCTTCACGGACGCGGGACTCTCTTCGCGTTCGCGAAGAAGAAAACCAGATACAGCAACAACAACAGCTTTTCATCAAAAATTGACCCAAAACCACCCTGAAACACACCTGAGGCCCCCCGGGACCCCGTCCAAATCACACGACTCAGTCCCATAACATCCCTCAGACTTGCTCGAGGCTTCAAATCATATCAAACAACGCCGAAATCACGAATCACACCGAAATTCAACTTTATGAACTTGGAAATTTCCAACTTTCACACCCGATGCTGAAACCCGCCAAATCACCTCTGATTGACCTCAATTTTTTCAGGCAAGTCATATTTGACATTACGGACGTGGTCCAACTTTCAGAATCACATTCCAACCCCGATATCAAAATCTCCACTTTCGGTCGGATTCTTCAAAAATCTTAAAATTCTATCTTTAGCCAAATGGCTTCAAAATGACCTTCGGACATCCAAATTCACTTCCGATCGCGCCCCCAACTCCAGAATCACCATACGGAGCTATTCCCAGACTTGGAATCCCAAACAGACATCAACATCTCTGAAATGCGCTTTAAGCCAAACTTAGGAATTTCCTTCAAAATGCTATTTTCCACATTATACGCCGAAACGCTCCCGGGTTATCCAAAACCCGATCCGGACATACGCCCATGTCCGAAATCATCATACAAACCTGCTGGAACCTTCGAATCCTGATTCCGAGGTCATTTACTCAAAATTCCAGTCTTACTCAATTTCTTCAACTTAAGGCTTCTGAAATGAGAATTTTCCTTTCAATTTAACTCTGAACTTCCTGAATTTCAACTCTGACTATACACACAAGTCACAATACTCGAAATGAAGCTGTTCGTGACTCCCAACTGCTGAACGACGCGCGGGATCTCAAAACGACCGGTCGGGTCGTTACATTCTCCCCCACTTAAACAAATGTTCGTCCTCGAACGTGCCAGTAGCTGCCCCAGAATTACCTGGAATCACTATTTAACACCTCGTGCACCCTCACGTGCTACCACAACCCGGTTGAGCACATAAGCTTGATCAAATCTGAAGATATCCTCCTTTATTCATACAATAAGCTCCGAACTTAGTTCTAACATCTGAAATTCTCTGCCAAGCCTGTTTCTAACATTTGAACACTGAATCAACTACCACACGAGGCACCAGAACACAACTGCAGGCCCTTGCTGAATCAGCACCATACACTGCTTGATCCATTATCTGACCACAATGGCGCTCTCTGGATCTTAATAGCCAAAATTCTGCGACTTTGATGCTCTCAAAGCACCTGATAAGTTACATTCATACATCCTGCTATAATGTTGACGATACCACCACAATGGAGGAAATGTGTAGAAATTCCTAACCAACTGTAGAGTTAACTAAACATTGAATTCCTTCCTCCTGACTAAGATCATCATCACACTACAACAAATGATGGTGATTGTTCTGTAATATACTTGTATAGTCTTATCACACCGATCCCAGATTTATAATTTTCGTCTCACCCAGTATGAACTGCTCAGACAACCAAACACGGCCATTAGCCTCACACGATGCCACAATGCGCCAATAGGCCACAATTCGAACACGACACATAAGGAAATGACTCCGGAAGGGACTACTCAACTCACGCAACTAATATGAACTTTCCTCAGAAAATTACGAAGTAAAACACAAGAATAATCATTATTGGAGTCTTGCTCAACATCACACTATTGCAGTGCGCAACTCGATCCAAATAACATACCCGTGGCGGTGTGCCACCCGATCCCATCATAGAATTTACATAAAGAAATATATACACAGAGTTGAATTGCTCGCTAACACAATTTACTGACATCGGTAACAAGCATGCTGAGTGCATAATACCATTCTGGGGAGACTGATAGGGCCATATGCCACAAACTCAAGCACCACTGAGGTGCGATATTTAATCTGAATCTCAAGAGCCATTCTGCTCACTTAACCTCATCGCTATGCGGAACCTCAACACATAAGAAATTATCAAGCTGTTTCACCACTCACACAACACAATCACAATATCACATGAATTTGACGAAGACGGGACAACACATGATATCCCAATGCCCCTCCTTGAGGAGTGCCATAATGAAATTAACACCTGACTCGCATGCAACCCAAAATCTTGTTGAAGTCCATTCACTCACTTCAAGCCGATTCTGCTCGCATTGAACTAGGCTGGTAGCCTTACCTGGGTCCAAATAACCCGCTTTATTTTCTTACACACACTAGGAGAACCATCATAGCCGAGGTAAACACCCCACAGTCCACAACCAACTGAGCCGAACGCCTCCCAGGCATACATTCTCAAATAAGCAATATTATACTTCCTTATACTTAGTCTAAATCTGCAATCAATCAGGTGACTACAGGTCATGCTTACAAAATCTTCCCGTGGTCACACTCCCACGACTTTCCACACAAGGCAACAAGTATGCACATCCATACCACCGACCATCCTAAGGCTGTAAAACAATTCAAGGACCCGTAATCAGGATACCAAGCTCTTTCGCCAAACACCGATCTCAGGTGACACTGAAGACAACATCAGCTTATTCTAGACATTCAAATCCCTTGTTCTTGCTCCCCTGAGCTCATGACATCCTTGTTAACACTGAACCGCAATCTCGATTCTTACTTCCAGTTACATACCGCTTATTGCACATAACATGCCAATTTGGAATAGCATAGAAAGTTCCATCATAACTACTGAACCACCAACAGGGGTAACACTTCATCACATATAGAAACCTTTTATTTGCTTCAATTCATGAGAACCATAACAACACACAAGTAAGCTCTCACAATCACAATACATGCAAGTCCTTAAGTAGTGGTCTGAACCACCATAAACCTTCCGGGATCTGCCTACACCTGACAGGCCATAACACTTGAGTGCTTCCAAATGAAATCTATTACGACGGCCGACGAGCCCCACACACATCTGCACCAACCATACACGTACTCAATCATACTGAAGGAACTGATCACTGTCGTACATGCGTCGTTCCAACATGGCTAACCAATCCATTTTTTTTAAATCATCTTTAATTGCCTCAGGATAATAGTAACTTCTTTCAACTCATAGCAACTCAACCATCACTCATCCTGAGTGACCTTGAATCACGAGACCATGCTACCTAAACTCTGCAACTCGTCTCATAACCTCCTGATAATCTTTCTACAACCTGGAGTCTATTCTCTCACTCCTCCGATACTATCCAGCGTGCTGAAATAACATAGAATACTCCAACCATCTTCCTTCCTCTTAGAGACTATACTGCAGAAGCTTGATTCTTAATTATATTGTTGCCTGAAACCCTTAAACACCGCATTCTCTAACTTTCGAATTCATTAGTACCACTACTGAGAGTCACCCACTCCGACTGGACCCGAATACAATCAACCCCAAGGCTCTTCTAGCACATGAATATGCTCTCAATGAAGCATGTGACTAAGTCACTTCCCTTACAACTTGCCTATGCCTTAAGCACAAATTCTAAATTTTCCAAAGCCTAGCCCTGGTCCAATAGGACCAACTTCACACATTTTTATCACATGCCATGCTCAATTACCGCCTCACTCCTTTCTCTTAGTTGTAACATCTTGCCGATACGCCGACAAATCTGCAATCCCATGAGAGCACAATCCTACGACCCAACTGCAGGTGGTGGGACTCCCCCACTTACCCGAAGCTACTTCTTGCACCGCTCTAGACCCTGATGAGATCCTCTCTCCTTTGTTGACATGACCTTGTTCCACCAATCCATCCAATTCTTCTGAAGTCTCCTGTTAGCCTCCCTTAAATATTTGAATTTTCTAACACCATTCACACATTCTACCTCCTACCGACTAGCCACTAGGACTCCGCACAGAACTTACCATCCCTACAACAACTAACTTACTCACAGAAGACAACCCACCCGAGGAAACTAGCCAACTGACACCTACCATTATGCTATGATTCTCACTTTCTACAATATCAAGACCCCCATCCTAAGCCTGTTCTCATTCACCGGCTTTACCAGTCCGTCCGCTTCTCAGGGACATCTACTGAATGCGCCACGATATCCTCAAATTCACATGCCATATCGCATCCTTCCTTATCCCTAATAATCTTATCTTTGTTGCATCCAACCTTCCGCCGAATAACCAATATTTCAGTTTAAGCTTGTGGACCTACTCCCTGTCTGCAAAATTTCTCAAATCACTTTGATTCCTCCTCAAGGCAGGCCACCGCCTTATCACGGAACTCATAGGCTATACTTCCACTTCTTACTTAGTTGAGCTCATTTCTTTAAGAAATTCCCCGACCTCCGTCTCTGACGCCGGGCGTTTAGAGATTTAGCCGCTACTTGACACTTCTCACATGACCTCCTACATCGCATGCTTCTCAATTTCGGCCTCAATTCAATATCATTCTCTGTAGCTCTTGAACCAGCAGATCACCACGACTTCAAATTCTCTGATGATCATATTTATTGAGCTGCCTTCATTAAAAGCGCTCATTCCATACTTTAACCACCGCACACCACGGTCTATAATAGCTGCTTCTTCAACACTGCTTCACCACACTCTATCCCAATGCAACCAAAGAACTATAGCACTGGCGAACTTAACATGTTCTATTCGATCAAACGGCGATACCACATCACATGTGAATATTCCACCTTTCCCAATGACACCCAGCCTCGATACTTTATCAACCCAAACCGGACCATTCATAATCCAAATGCCTTTCCTCTACCGGAACTAAAAATACCGAAATCTCGAAACCACACTCTGAGAAGACCTCCCTTCAAGCCATTCATCACCCCCAACACATGGGCAATCATTCTACCGCCATATCAACATCGCGCGATAACCAATCGAAACATCATCACTATCCGAGCATATCTTCAAGGCTCTCAGAAACACAGCTACTGAGCTGAAATAACATCATATTCTTCTGCAGGGCGATAACAACAGTCCATTCGACTATGCATGAAGAACATCACGCACCGCATCTGTAGCCCCTTACAATTCCTTAAACTCTCGATTATAGGAAGCGCTTCGCGATGTATAAGATTGAGTAGGAAGAAACATAGGCATAAGCCTTAAAGGAATCAAGTCGCACGATGAGGAATAAAGAAGAGAAGTACTCCTAACAGCCCTGTAGCCTCCCGAAGACAAGTACAGACGTCTCCGTATCGATCCGTAGGACTCTACTAGACTTGCTCATGACTCGTGAAACCTATGGGAACCTAGAGCTCTGATACCACGTTGTCACGACCCAAAACCTATGGGTTGTGATGGCGCCGGACACCACTGTCAGGCAAGCCAACCCCTTAACCATTTGAAATACCTTTCTGTTTAACAATTTCGAAATCGTTGCCTTTATTGCATTTCATAATCAAATAAATAAATCATTGTAAATTAAACACTACAGGAATCCATTTAATTCAATAAACAAGACTCAACACATCCCCAGAACCAGGTGATACAAGTACAAGAGCAGTTTCTAAGAATTTATACAACTACACAACTCTTGTCAGAGAATAAATGGGACAAATGCAATAAATTACAAGTAAAGATATAGAAGGAAGGAGACTCTGTCAACTGCGGAACGCCTCTGGATGAATGCAACCCAAGTAAGTTTCCGAATCATTTTTCGAACTATGAAGGTACCTGTGCAACAAAATGCACAGAAAGTGTAGCATGAGTACATATACATATATATGTACCCAGTGAGTATCCCGTCTAAACTCGAAGAAGTAGTGATGAGAGGTCGACTAGATACTCACTAAGGTCCAGCAACATAATATAGAACAAGATAAGGCTAAAGCAATAGGCATGCGAAACAGTAAACAACAAGTATATGAACACATAATGTAACACAAGTAAGAGCACCAAGTACCAATTCCTTTTATTCCACAATACCTTGCCAATGCTGTCATGTGTGAGCCAGACTCAAGTGTACATATACCCACACGGACAAGACAAAAACATATATCGACACGGACAAGACAATAACATAAACCGACACGGACAAGACAACAACATATACCGACATGGATAAGACAACAACATAAACCGACACGGACAAGACAACAACATATACCGACACGGACAAGACAACAACATAAACCGACACGGACAAGACAACCGGCCGGAGTCATAGGGTAGGTCATAAGGACTGAGGTCATAAGCTCCCCACGATCGCGAATCATACCTGCGACTCGTGTGCTGACTCGATAGTAATAAGCTCCCCACGATCACGAATCATACCTGCGACTCGTGTGCGATAATAGTAATAATCTCCCCACGATAGCGAATCATACCTGCGACTCGTGTGCTGACTCGATAATAATAATAAGCTCCCCACGATCGTGAATCATACCTGCGACTCATGTGCTAACTCGATAATAATAATATTTACATATAGGTACCTACAGGCACCAACTCGACCGTGAACTCAACAGGATTGTGTCAATATCATATCACTGATAGCCATTTAGGATTTACATCATCATATTTTTACCTTTCCCACGTCATTTCAACAATAAACACAATTTACAATACATACAATGGTTCAAATAAGGCACGAAATGGCATGCTCGTGGGTCCTACGGCTACCCGACATAGTAATATAGTTGCCACGTACAGACTCTCGTCACTTGGTATGTACGCGGCCCCCTCAACATGTACACATAGCAAACAAGGGAACCTACGGGGGCATTTCCCCCTTACAAGTTTGGAAAAGAGACTCACCTCGCTCCGAAGATTCATCACCGGCTTCCAAGCCGCTACGACGACTAAAAATGGATGCGCACGCTCCCAAACTATCCAAATAACGATAATTCCATGAAAATATACTCAATAGATCATAACCAATTCAAATTACAAAGTTCCTCAGCCCGGCTCAATTAAATGACCAAAATGCCCTCGGGCCCACGTGCTTGGACCTCGAAATTTCTTGAAGAAAATCTCTACCCGAAGCTTTACTAATTCAATTACACATTTTACTCAATTATTCATGCTCAATTCGTGGCTAAAATCCAAAATTTTAAATTTCTAGGTTTCTTCCAAATTTTCCTCAAATTTTCCCTAATTTTCATGTTCTAATCCATGTAATAATATTGTATCTAACTTGAAATGAGTAGGAGTAACTTACCTTAACATAGATGACGAAAATCCCTTCTTGAAGATCCTCCAAAATCGTCCATGGCTATGAAGAAATGAAGAGAATGACCAAAATCCCGGATTTTTAAAGCAACACTGCCCAACGACCCTTCTTCGCGAACGCGACAAGACCCTTGCATTCGCGAAGCACAATTCCGCTTCAGCCCCAATTTCTTCTTCACATTCGCACCCTACCCTTCGCGTTCGCATAGGCCAAATGGCCCCTTGACCCCCAACTCTCATTCCTTCTATGCGTTCGCGTACCAGCCTCACGTTCGCGTAGAGAGCCCAGGCAAACCCTTCGCGTTCGCGTCTACCAGCACGCGTTCGCGAAGGCTAAATCTCCAGCCCCTCAAACTTCCTCCTTCGCGAACGCGTGAAGACCTCCGCGTTCGCGAAGAGATCACAGCCAAGCCTCCGCGTTCGCGTTCACTACTTTGCGTTCACGAAGACCAAATCCAGCAGCCTTAAACTTTTCCTCTTCGCAGACACGGGACTCTCTTCGCATTCGCGAAGAAGAAAACCAGATACAGCAACAGCAGTAGCTTTTCATTCAAAATATACCTGAAACCACCCCGAAACACACCTGAGGCCCCCCGAGACCCCGTCCAAATCACACGACTCAGTCCCATAACATCCCTCAGACTTGCTCGAGCCTTCAAATCATATCAAACAACGCCAAAATCACGAATCACACCGAAATTCAACTTTATGAACTTGGAAATTTCCAACTTTCACACCCGATGCCGAAACCCGCCAAATCACCTCCGATTGACCTCAAATTTTGCACGCAAGTCATATTTGACATTACGGACCTTCTCCAACTTTCAGAATCGCATTCCAACCCCGATATCAAAATCTTCACTTCCGGTCGGATTCTTCAAAAACCTTCAAATTTCTATCTTTAGCCAAATGGCTTCAAAATGACCTTCGGACATCCGAATTCACTTCCGATCACGCCCCAACTCCAGAATCACCATACGGAGCTATTCCCAAACTCGGAATCCCAAACGGACACCAACATATGTGAAATGCGCTTTTAGCCAAACTTAGGAATTTCCTTCAAAATGCTAACTTCTACATTATATACCGAAACGCTCCCGGGTTATCCAAAACCCGATCCGGACATACGCCCATGTCCGAAATCATCATACGAACCTGCTGGAACCTTCGGATCCTGATTCCGAGGTCATTTACTCAAAATTCTAGTCTTACTCAATTTCTTCAACTTAAGGCTTTTGAAATGAGAATTTTCCTTTCAATTTAACTCTGAACTTCCTGAATTTCAACTCTGACTATACACACAAGTCACAATACTCGAAATGAAGCTGTTCGTGACTCCCAACTGCTGAACGACACGCGGGATCTCAAAACGACCGGTTGAGTCGTTACACGAACCAAACCGACTATAGAAGTAGCTATTTTAAATTTATTATTACACTTATATATATGTATATTTTTAAATAAAGTTTCTAAAATGTTATGGTAAAAATTAGTCATTTGTATTTTAAGTCTAGTTCTTTGCTATTACAAAAATCTAATTTTTTGCCTTTACATTCTAGTTTGATTGATAGTTTGCTTTTACTTAGTACAAGAATTATTTCATGTTAAAAATATTCGATTTTTAATTGACCTAAATTATTCATCATTATTTGATTCATTTATCATCAATATATCATGGTAAATGCTAGATTTCTCAAAGAACAACTGGTTTGTTAGTGTTACGTTAAAAATGTAGTCGTCGTGGAATATGTGTTTGGTAGTGTATGTCCATATTTAAGAAAAAACCGATAAATAACCGAAAAAACCGATAAACCGATACAAATCGACAAAGACCGAATCACTAAAAAACCGACTTAATTGGTTTGGTTTGGTTCCAATACTTTAAGAACCGACTTACTTGGTTTGGTTTCTTTTTAGGAAAAAACCGATCCAAACCGAACCATGAACACCCCTACCTGTCGCATAGTTGGCCCTCAAATGGGCCAAAATTGGAAAACAATCTGCGCAGGTATGCGACCACTATGCGGTCCGCATACCTGTTATGTGATCGCATAGTGCGTCGCATAACCTCCCTCACAAAAATAATAGGGCAAGAATGCAACAACTATGCGGTCCGCATACCTGTTATGTGATCGCATAGTGCGTCGCATAACCTCCCTCACAAAAATAATAGGGCAAGAATGCAACAACTATGCGGTCCGCATACCCAAAATGCGATCGCATTCTGGGCCGCATAGTTGCCCTCAATTTGGACAGTAGCCTGTCTAGGTATGCGACCATTATACGGTCCGCATAGATGTTATGCGATCGCATAGTGCATCGCATAAAAGCACAATTACGGGTCTTTACATTAACAAGCATGTCCAACATCTGAATGATGAAGTAAGGCCAGTTGATTTGCTTTCCACTGTCGAGGCACTCCATGAGAACTAAGTCCATGTAATTGGCTATGTGCCTTCTCTCCTACCTTGGCAGTACACACTTGTTAATGAACTCAAACACCACCTTGTGTGGGGGCTTCATCTCACTCTTGTAGACTGCCCTTGGTTCAACTTCCTCGTCATTGTCACATAACCTTCTTGTAATTTGTAGAGCTGTAGGAAGAGCATCCAAGCTGGTCCACTTCTGCCTGGTGTAATAATCATAGCCTTCATATGGAATCCCAAGCACTTCTCTCAGTTCTATGGCATCAAAAGAAATTTTGGCACCTTTTACTTGGCTAGAGACTCTGCCATCCTTGATTACAACATTATTGGACATGAACTCGACTATCTCACTTCTGGATAGCCTCCCATCCAATTAAAGGACCATGTCCTTCCAGCCCTACACCTCCAGCTTATCCATCAAATAGACCATGCCACATTCCTCCAGATCTTTCAGCAATCTCCCCTTCAGAATGGTGCGCTTCCCAAACTTTGTCAAATTATCCTTCTCTCCAGCAGACTCCTCTTCTTCTTCAGCACTCCAATCCTCCTCTCCATCAATCTAAACTTTCTTTGATTTTACTGTAGACCTGGTTCTCTTGGGTATAATTGAGGGTGCAACAGACACAGATGCAGACTTCTTGGAAGAAGTCTTGGATTTCTTCGGTTTAGGGGTCTGAACCTCAACTTCTGCCATTTTTTCCTCCTGATGGACCATATCCATCTCTTCAATCTCAACAGCCTCTACATGCTCAACAACTTTATCCTTACCCTTCTCATCTCTCTTTCTCTTACTCTCCTTCAAGGCTTTTTGTAACTCCTCCTCACTCTGCCTAATTGCAATTCTTGTAGTACTTCCTCTTGGAAGAGGGGCTTCAGAATCAGAAGAAGGAGTGACTTTTCTCTTTTTACATGCTCCTGTAGTTTCAGCCTTCTTAGCTTGGGGGTACTTTTCTTCTTTGGTTTATAACTCTCTCCTAACTTCTTCATAAGATCTGCTAAGGTCTACTCAATAAATAAACCAGGTTCATCTGTAGCTTTTCCAAGATTTGCTAACCCCTCAGCAGCCTCGCCTGAGTCACTTCCCCCTAACCCCTTGGCTTCTTCTCCTGCTACCACTGGTTCAGTGCCATATATAGACAATGGAGTAGCTTCCTCCCCTGTTCCCCTCACATTACTCCTGTCTCTCCTTTTCTTTCTCAATTTTATTTTTACAACCTCGTCATCGCCTATCAGGTACCTCCACATCCACCACAGACGACAAACCTATTCTCAGAAATTTCAGGCTCAAGCTCAGACCTAGTTTTTGGAATAGATGATACCCGGTCAGAATCAGATGAACTAGTTGCTTCCCCCTCAGTTGGTGACTTGAAGGAGTCACTAGAATTTGTTGATTCTTGAGCCTGACTGGCTTGAAGTTTAGTATTCAACTTTTTAGCGAGAGAGCCGATAGCCACTGTTTTCATGGCAAGCATTTTGACCCTCTTTCTCCTGGGTTCTGGATTAGGGCTGGTTTGAGGAACGGTGGTGCTTGGTTGCGACGGAATGGGATTTTGTTGAGGGGTGGTGGGATGGGATTGAGATGGAGTGGAGCTGGATTGCGAGGGCGTGGTACTGTATTAAGGTGTGGAGGAAGAGGTCGAATATGGTGTAGCAGGTGGTGGAGTATAAACCATTTTGATTTTGAGTTGAAGAAGAAAAGAGAATTATGATCAAGGTTTTGGAGCATAGAGTTGAAAGGGTTTCGACGGTTATGGCGTAGAGAAGTGATTGTGATGGGGGTTTAAAGGTGATGGGTAATTAATTGATAACGAGAGTATTTTGGGTAAAATGAAGTCTAATCAGTTCTGTAAGTGTCAGTTAGAATTGACGGTTACAACTACCCTATTTTCTAGGCTTTTAATTTTGATGGGATTCTAAGAGGTGACATAACTGGTTCAAAATTAGGATAAAGTCTAGATTTTGAGAAGATCTTGTTTTACGTAGAGTTCTGCTCATGATTAACTATTAATATTTCAAGATATGTATAGTGGAGAACACATACCTCGCCTTTCAGATGAACCAGCACTGATGAACCACGTTCATCATGTAAGAAACCTCTTGATCAAGCCTCAACTTTCAACAATAGGAAAAACATCATTAGTAACCACTGATTCATATCAAAACATGGCAAACGAGTATGCTGTTTACAAGATGAGACTGAGCAACAATTAATCTGATTATTTACACAAATCTCAGAATTTCTAGCCATTTTTTTTTATTTTTCCCTTTTTTTTTCATTTACATTTTGAACTGGTTCAGTTAGGTGATCTTAATCATCCCTAATTCTAACGTGTTCCTTTCAAAATTCTCTCTACTTAGTTCTTTTGTAAAGATATCAACAATCTGTTTATCAGTAGCACAAAATTCAATAGAGATCAATCCCTTCTCATAGTTGTCTCTTAAACAATGGTGTCTAACATTTATGTACTTTGTTATTTTATGATGAACAAGGTTCGTTGTCATACTCATAGCACTAGTGTTATCACAAAAGATAGGGATACATCCAACCTCTATTCCAAAATCCATCAATTGTTGTTTAATCCATAATAACTGAGCACAACATGAGGCTGCAACCACATACTCACCCTTAACAATAGATAGAGCTACAAAATTCTGCTTTTTAGTAGCCCATGACACAAGACTTGAGCCCAAATAATGTGCCTTACCTGAGGTGCTCTTTCTATCCACTAGAAAACTTGCATAGTCAGCATCAACATATCCCACAAGATAGAAGTTACTACCTTTTGGATACCAAAGACAGAGATCAGTGGTGCCTTTAGGTATCTCAATATTCTCTTCACAGCATTTAAGTGGGATTCCTTTGAATTAGCCTGAAATCTTGCACAAAGCCCTACGCTAAAAATAATGTCAGGTCTACTGGCAGTAAGATACAACAATGAACCAATCATTCCCCTATACAACTTTTGATCAATAGATGAATCAGGTTCATCTACATATAGTTTTGCAGCTGTTGCAATAAGAGTGTCAATTTCTTTGGAATCTTCCATTTAAAACCTTTTAAGCAATTCTTTCACATACTTTTGCTGGTGGATCATAGTTCCATTTGAATTTTGTTTAATTTGTAAGACTAAAAAGAAATTTAGCTCACCCATCATACTCATTTCAAATTCACTCCCCATTAATTTAGCAAATTCTTTACTTAGTTTATCAGAAGTTTCTCCAAAGATTATGTCATCTACATATATCTGAACTACCAGCAGATCTTTAGCTTTTTCCTTCAAGAATAACGTACTATCAATTTTACCTCTCTTGTAGTCATGCTCAGGCATGAATTTTGGTAATCTTTAATACCATGCTCTGGGAGCTTGCTTGAGACCATATAGTGCTTTGTCAAGTTTGTACACATGATCTGGATTCTCCTTGTTCTCAAACCCTGGAGGTTGCTTGACAAACACTTCTTCCTTTAGATTGCTATTTAGGAAGGCTTTTTTGACATCCATCTGCTGGAGAGTGAATTCCATGTAAGAAGCAAAGGCTATGAGGAGTCTTATTGCTTCTTGTCTAGCCACTGGAGCAAAAGTCTCATCGTAGTCTATACCTTCCTCCTGTCTGTATCCTTGTACAACCAATCTTGCCTTGTTTCTTGTCACAGTTCCATCTTCATCAAGTTTGTTTTTGAAGACCCACTTTGTGCCAATAACTAATCTATCGATGGGTCTTGGTACTAGATGCAAAACTTGGCTCCTTTCGAATTGTTGAGCTCAACTTGCATGGAATTTACCCAGTCTGCATCCTGCAAAGCTTCAACAACATTTTTATGTTCAATCAAGAATAGAAAAGCATCAAAAGCACAAATATTTTTCAAAGAAGAGCTGGTTTTAATTCCAGAAGTTGGATCAGTGATAATGTTCTCAATAGGGTGAGAACTTTGATATCTATGAGGTTTCACAACCAACTGGTTACTCCTTGAAGTTCCTTCAGTGCCTTGTTGGTGAGGAATAGGATCAGGGACAGGTTCCAATGAGGTTTGGGAATGTTCAGTTCCCCCTGTCATGTTGCCCGGGATGGATGAACCTGTTCCATCACATGTTCCTTCCTCTAGTGTTGCTCCAGTTTGGACTAAGTTTCTGACCAACCCAATTTCTTCATCCTCTTGTTCCTGTCTCTCAGAAAGAATGTTAGTTTTTTCAAAAACTACATGCACACTTCCTTCAACACACATAGTTCTCTTGTTATAAACTTTATAAGCCTTACTATGTGAATACTAGCCATATCTTCAAGAGTCCTATTCTTTCTTTCAACTACTCCATTTTGTTGTGGAGTTCTAGGGACAGAAAAATTGTGATCTATGCCATGCTCTTCACAAAATTCAGCAAATTTAACATTTTCAAATTTAGTGCCATGATCAGACCTAATTGATGCAAGTTGATTTCCTAACTATTTTTGAATTTTTCTAACTAAAGAGGTAAACATGTCAAATGCCTCATCTTTAGATGTCAGAAACAATGTCCAGGTAAACCTAGAATAGTCATCAACAAGCACCATCACATACCTCTTAGCACCTCTGCTTAAAGTTCTCATAGGACGACAAAGATCCATATGGACCAGTTCCATCGTTCTGGTGGTACTTACCACTTTCTTGCTTTTAAAAGAGGATCTTACCTGCTTCCCCCTTGCACAAGCCTCACAGACTTTGTCTTCCTTGAACTTAATGTTAGGCAGACCTATCACTAGGTCCTTGGAGACTAATTTGTTGAGCTGACTCAGACTTGCATGTCCAAGTCTCTTGTGACAAAGATCACTGTCCAACACACTTAAGCATGTTAATTCATTTTCTGAGAGTTTGGACAGATCTATGATATATATATATTATTCACTCTTTTCCCTGCAAAACAATCTTGTCAGTGATAAGATTTATTACAAAATATTTTGCTGAGGTGAATGCTACCAAGTTACCTCTGTCACACAGTTGTGACACACTGATTAGGCTATATTTCAGGCCATCTATCAGGTAGACATCTCAATGGAACGTGTGTCATCCTTACCTACCTTACCAACCTTAATGATTTAACCTTTATTTCCATTACCAAAGGAGACATTTCCTCCTTTAAGTTTTTCAAGTGAAAGAAATTGGTCCTTGTTGCGAGTCATGTGTTTTGAGCAGCCACTATCCATGTACCATATTTGGCTACTTACTTTCACTTGAACCTACAAAAGAAAATCAGGGGTTAGTATTAGGAACCCAAACTAGTTTGGGTCCCTTTCTATAAGAAAAAGGATGAATTAAATTCCTTTTAGCCCAATTTGGTAACCAATTGTTCCCTCGAACAAAACTTTTATTCTTTTGAGTGGCCTGCTCTTTTGCATTGCATTCACTTTTGTAGTGACAAGTCTTACCACAGTGGGTACAAATTTTGTTCTCAGGAAGAGAGAGGTACTTGCTTTTGGGATCCCATTTAGGCAGTTGACTCCCAAAGCCCAGTCCTCTTCTGTTGCTACTATAATTTTCCTGTAGCCATGTCAAAGCATCAGAGGATTTATTCCATTTACATGTTCTGTCTAGTTCATGCTTAACCTTACCAAATTCCTCCTTCAACACTCTTATATGTTCATCTTTCTTATACAACTCATCCTTTAATTTACCTACATTTTTTTCTAAGATGAGTTGAGAGCTGTCAGCTGTCTTCTTACTGGTTCCTAGTTTCAATTTTAGATTTTCATATTTTAACTCTAGGGCATTTGTTTTAAGTGGATGAACTTGGTTCTTCAGAGCAGTATTTTCACTCACAGACTCACTTACTATGAGTTCCAGGTTTATACACTTTGCTTTTAACATTACACACTCCTTAGACAACTGTTCCTTTTCCTTATTAATTACTTCAGAATCATCAATAACGTCAAGCAATAATTCAGAGAGTTTCTCTTTGGACAAGAACTTAATCTTGTCTTTGAGATGGAATATACTTACCTCAGATTCCTCATAAGACTCCTTATTTGATTCACCAATTGACATAAGTGCTTGTTCATCTCCATCTTCATTATCTGATTCTTCATTTGAACTTTATCCCCAAGCAACAACCATAACTTTTGTTGATATTTTGTTCTTCTTCGGATGAACCTGTTCCTTCTTCTGGTTCCTTCGTTCATACCTTTCCCTTTTCCATTCAACTTCCCACCGAGGGCAGTTCTTTATGTGATGATCAGTTTTCCCACATTTTTAGCATCCCTCATTAATGGTTTTTTCTGGTGCCTTTTCCTTGTTGTAATTTCCACCTCTTGAGATGCCCTTTCTTCTCATAAGATAATTTTTGAAATCCTTGGTGATCATAGCCATTTCATCTTCCTCCAGTTCTGCTCCCTCAGTGATTCTCAGTGCCAAATGTTTTTCCTTCTTGGGGGCATCCATCTTCATTGTATGCCTTCTAAGTTCATAGGCAGTGAGATTTCCAATTAGCTCATCTAGTTTGAGAGTTGCCATGTTCTTGGATTCCTGAATTGCAATGATCTTACTTTCCCAAGAGATTGGCAGAACCCTTGTCAAAATCTTCTCAACCTTGTCTTCTTCAAGAATCGTCCTTCCAAGAGATTTTAGTTCATTTGTCAGAGTAGTGAACCTAGTGTACATCTCTTGGATGGTGTCTCCTTCCTTCATAGAGAAATTCTCATATTGAGAATATAGTAGTGTACCTCTGGATCTTTTCACCTGAGTGGTTCCTCATGAGCCACTTGTAGAGTATCCCAAATCTCCTTGGCAGTAGTACAACTTTGAATTCTGCTGTAATTGTCTGGACCAAATCCACACACAAGCCACTTCTTGACCTTAGCATTCTTCTCCCACTTTCTTAAGTCCTCAGTAATGTAGTCAACTATTATCTTTGGCACATCTATTCCTTCAACAGCCTTCTTCATGGTGGCCAAAGGACCATCGATAACTATGTCTCACATCTCATAGTCTTCACCAATTAAGTGATCCTTCATCCTGTTCTTCCACCAGGAGTAGTACTGGCCATTAAAGAGTGGTGGCCTAGCAGTTGGTTGTCCTTCCCAGTTCCCAGGTGGTGCACTCATCTTGATCGTTTCCTAAGGTGTGAGCCTCTTCAAGGATAACCTGCTCTGATACCAATTGATGTTTTAAATGTCAATACCACACAAGGGGTGGGGGGTGATTTGTGTGGTGTCCAATTTTTGCGTGCACTAGTTATAGAAGGACCATATTCTTCTATGTGTTTCAACTCCGACATTTTGCGGAATAATAAATACAGAAATTAAAGAACACAGAGATTTTACGTGGAAAACACCTGGCTAAAAAGGTGAAAAATCCACGACCTACTTCCCAGTAGGAATTTCCCAAACTCTTCACTAAATCAATGAGCAAAACAACATTTACAAAATCTCTTTTGTAAACCTAAGGATTACCTCTAATCCCTTTGTGGCAAACTAGCCTCTAGCTATTTGCGAGAAACTCCAAATTAGCTATAACTTGAAATACACAGTACCTATTACAGACGCTTCTAGATTTAGCTGAAAAGGTACAAGTTGTAATCACCTACTATAAGTAAACTAGACTAAAAGACAACAGTTGGAACTGGTTCTTCTAGCTGGTTCAAGTAGCTTCAGTCTCGCACACTTAATTCTCACACGAACTGCTTGCAAAATTGCCTTGCTAATTTTGCTCTCAATTCTTGCTTAGCTTCTGCTTTTGTGCGTACATGTTCAATAAGAACACTGAGCAATATATAGGATTAGTAAACAAGAGATTTACTAGAATTTTGATGCTACTCTTCCTTGGTGGAAGAGTTCTAGTTAATCTCAACTCCCTAAATCCTTCATTATCTCGATTATGTTCATACTGAATAAGGAGTCCTTCTCCTTGTCATTTTGCAATCTTTTCGATCAGGAGATATCTCTTTAAATCACAGATTTTGTTTATCTCCTGCCTGTGCACCTCACGTGCCTTTAACTCTGCATGTGTCTATGTCTCCAGTGATGGACCTGGTTCAACTTTGAGTTCCTTTGTCAATCTTCAAATCCATTAAGCTTCTTGGTCGAACTCTGCACATCTGCTCATCTGCACATCTTCCCCCTTTTGGCATCATCGAAAAGTTGCAGAATGTTAGAAATCCCAGATATATAAGAATTACTGATGGCCACTTGGCAACTGCAGGTGCAATCATGGATTAATCATCAATAGTAAACCAAGAATGCAAACTATCAAAAAAAGCAAAATTCATTGATAGAAAGCATTGTTCAACCACAATCCACAAAAATAAATAAAAACAATTAACACCATGAGCAAAAAAACAAGAAATATCCCTAATCTGGGTCACTGAGGTTCAAATACAAGCTAGACTACTAAGGCTGGGAAGGGGTGGAGGTTGGATTTTTGGCTTGGAGAAGAGATAGCATATCCTTAAGAATCCCCTCATTATTCTCCTTTTCTTTATCAAGATCAGTTCTAAGAGCATCCCTCTCATATTGAACCTCTGCCAGGCGGTTCTTCAACCTAAGTATTTCTGCATCCTTAGCCCCACCCTCTTGCACAAGTGCTCTGACTTTGTTGTTCACAGGTGTCTTCCTGGATGAATCAGGTTCATTTTCAGAAACATTGACAACATAGTCACATACTAGAAGAGTGTTTTTTCCAAAGTGATCCTTGACAGTGGCCATTTCTGCCTTCTTCAGAGGCACTTTGTAGTGAGAAAATATAGATGTGAGGATGAAGCCATATGGAATGGCATGAGCCTTGGAACCATTAACCACCCTGTCCAGCACTGAATGATGAAGTAAGGCCAGTTGATTTGCTTTTCACTGTCCAGGCACTCCATGAGAACTAAGTCCATGTAATTGGCTATGTGCCTTCTCTCCTGCCTTGGCAGTACACACTTGTTAATGAACTCAAACACCACCTTGTGAGGGGGCTTCATCTCACTCTTGTAGACTACCCTTGGTTCAACCTCCTCTTCATTGTCACAGAACCTTCTTGTAATTTGCAGAGCAGTAGGAAGAGCATCCAAGTTGGGCCACTTCTTCCTGGTGTAATCATCATAGCCTTCATATGGAATCCCAAGCACTTCTCCCAATTCTATGGTATCAAAAGAAATTTTGGTCCCCTTTACTTGGCTAGAGACTCTGCCAACCTTGATTGCAACATTGGCCATGAACTCGACTATCTCACTTCTGGCCAGCCTCCCATCCAATTGAAGGACCATGTCCTTCTAGCACTGCACCTTCAGCTTATCCATCAAATAGACCATGCCAGATTCCTCCAGATATTTCAGCAATCTCCCCTTCAGAATGGTGCCCTTCCCAAACTTTGTCAAATTGTCCTTCTCTCCAGCATACTCATCTTCTTCTTCAGCACTCCAATCCTCCTCTTCATCAATCTGAACTTTCTTTGATTTTACTTTAGACCTGGTTCTCTTGGCTACAATTGAGGGTGCAACAGACATAGATGCATATTTCTTGGAAGAAGTCTTGGCTTTCTTTGGTTTGGGGGTATGAACCTCAACTTCTGCCATTTGTTCCTCTTGATGGACCATGTTCATCTCTTCAATCTAAACAGACTCTACAGGCTCAACAACTTTTTCCCTACCCTTCTCAGCTCTCTTTCTCTTACTCTCCTTCAAGGCTTTTTGTAACTCCTTCTCACTCTGCCTAATTGCACTTCTTGTAGTTCTTCCTCTTGGAAGAGGGGTTTCAGAATCAGTAGAGGGAGTGACTTTTCTCTTCTTACTTGCTCCTGTAGTTTCAGCCTTCTTAGCCTTGGGGTCCTTTTCATGTTTGGTTTATAACTCTCTCCTAACTTCTTCATAAGATCTGCTAAGGTCTCCTCAATATATGAACCAGGTTCATCTGTAGCTTTTCCAAGATTTGCTAACCCCTCAGCAGCCTCGCCTGAGTCACTTCCCCCTAACCCCTTGGCTCCTTCTCCCTACTACCACTGGTTCAGTGCCACAGATAGCCAATGAAGTAGCTTCCTCCCCTGTTCCCCTCATATTACTCCTGCCCCCCCCTCTCTCCTTTTCTTTCTCAATTTTATTTTTACCACCCCGTCGTCGCCTATCAGGTACCTCCACATCCACCACAGACCCAATCAAGACAAACCTATTCTCAGAAATTTCAGGCTCAGGATCTGACCTAGTTTTTGGAATAGATGATACCTGGTCAGAATCAGATGAACAAGTTGCTTCCCCCTTAGTTGCTAACTTGAAGGAGTCACTAGAAATTGTTGATTCTTGAGCCTGATTGGTTTGAAGTTTAGCATTCAATTTTTTAGCGAGAGAGCCAGTAGCCACTATTTTCCTGGCAAGCATTTTGACCCTCTTTCTCCTGGGTTCTGGATTAGGGCTGGGTTGAGGAACGATGGTGCTTGGTTGAGGTGGAATGGGATTTTTTTGAGGGGTGGTGGGATGGGATTGAGATGGAGTGGAGCTGGATTGCGAAGGCGTGGTACTATATTGAGGTGTGGAGGAAGAGGTCGAAGATGGTGTAGCAGGTGGTGGAGTATAAACTATTTTGATTTTGAGTTGAAGAATAAAAGCGAATTATGATCAAGGTTTTGGAGCAGAGAGATGAATGGGTTTCAACGGTTATGGCTTAGAGAAGTGATGATGATGGGGGTTTAAAGGTGATGGGTAATTAATTGATAACGGGATTATTTTGGGTAAAAAAGAGTCTAATCAGCTCCGTAAGTGTCAGTTAGAAATGACGGTTACGACTACCCTATTTTCTAGGATTTTAATTTTGATGGATTCTAAGAGGTGAAGGAACTGGTTCAAAATTAGGTAGAGTTCTGCTCATGATTAACTATTAATATTTCATTTGCGAACAAGAATCTCGCATTTGCGAGATCTAGGGCTGGCCCAGGACTTCACAAATGCGAAGCCTGATCTCACAAATGCGAGATCAGATGCCTTCAACACCAGATTTTCTGTTGTGATGAAGTTTTCTAAGTCTAGACACTCCGCAGCATACCCGAAACTCACCCGAGCCCTCGGGGTTCTAAACCAAATATGCACTCAAGTCTACAAATATCATACAGACTTGCTCGTGCGATGAAATCATTAAAATAACATAAAAAACTACAAATATAACCTTAATGTAACGACCCGACCGGTCGTTTTACGTTATCGGACCCTGTTCCCCTGTCTAAGTCTTCCCATAGAGGCTTCTTGTGATTTGTGACTTGCGGGGACTGGTGGTTTAGGATTTGGAAGTGTTTTGAGCAGTATAGGAACACTTGGTTCCTTAAGGTTGGCCTATTTGGCCAAGTTTGACTTCGGTCAATATTTTGAGCAAACGACCTCAAAATCGAGTTCTGACAGTGTCAGTAGCTTCGTATGATGATTTCAGACTTGAGCATTGTTCGGAATGAGTTTTTGATAACCCAGGGGCGTTTCGGCGCCCGATATAGAAATAGGGATTTCCTTAAATTTGAAATTTGGTTTGGAATGTGATTTTATGATATCGAGGTCCGAATGGAATTCCGAGACCGGCAATAGCTCCGTTATGTCATTTATGACTTGTCTGCAAAATTTGAAGTCATTCCGAGTAGTAGAGGCCGGTTCGGCGCATTGAAATGAATTCTTGAACTTCAAGTTCAAAGTGTTGATTCAATTTGGTTTTGGGTTCAAATTCTAAGTTTCGTTGTTGTTTTTTGCGTTCCGGAAGTACGAGCGAGTCCGTATCATGAATTCAGTCTTGCCAGTGCCTTTGGACAGGGTACCGAGGGGCTCGGGTGAGTTTTGGACCCCCGGGAGCTAAGTTAAAAAAACTAGATTTTTGCTGTCTGATTTACTTCTTCGCGATTGCGGGAGGCGGGCTGTGTTCACGGAGAAGGAATTGGGCTGGGCTGCTGAATGCTCTTCGTGTTCGCAGGAATCTCTCCGCAATCGCGGAAGGTCGGGTCCCTGACCTTCGCGATCGCATCCCTGTCTGCGCGTTCGCGATGGTCTGGATCCTTGGCCTTCGCGATCGCAGCCTCGCCTCCGCGTTCGCATAGAGGTGGGACGGGACCAGGCCTGTTTTCTTTTCGGATCGCAGGACCTGCTCCGTGTTTGTAGAGGTCTGGCCAGTTGGTCTTCGCGATCGCAGTTCCCTCTCCGCGTTCGCATAGAAGGGCCTCAGAGCCTGGGCCATTTGGCCTTCGCGATCGCGGTGAAGGGGAAATCTGGGCAGTTAATTTATATACGGGATTTAAGTTAATTCCTCCATTTCCATCTTTTCCTTGTGTTATTTGAGAGCTTCAAAGAGGGCCTTCAACCTAGTACTTGAGGTAAGTAAATTCCCTATTTAACACTAGTTTCAAGCATCAATTCCTAGATGAATTATCTATTAAATTATCAAAAATCATGAATTTGGGTAGTAAAATTAGGGCTTTTGAGGAATTCATGAGTTGTCCGCTTAAAGCCATGAATTCAAGTAGAAACTACATAATTTTGATCCTCAGGCTATGGGTGAGCGATTCCTTCAAGAATTTTCGAAATTCGAGCGTGCAGGCTCGGGGTTGAAATTTAGTAATTCTTCAAGAATGATGAATTTTGAATAAAATAGGATAAATCCTCTTCTTTGATCATGAATTGATGTATTGTGCTATACTTGACTAGTTGCGAGACCTCGAGGGTAGATCTCAGAGTTTTCGGGCGCATCTTTGATCCGAGGGTTAGTTTTGCCACGAGGTGAGTCTCCTTTCCAATCTTGTAAGGGGGAAAATGTCCCCATAGGTTCTTGATTGCTGTGTGTACATGTTGTGGGGGCCACGTACGTACCAAGTGACGAGAGTCCATACGTGGTGACTGTATTGCTATGTCGGGTAGCCTTAGGATTCACAAGCATGCCTCTATGTGCCGTATCTGTACGCTTGTATGTGTTATGAGTTACGATGTTGTAATTACTGTTGAGATGATAAGGAAAAGTGAGGTATTATGATTTAAATCCTAGTTGATTATTCCGTGGTATTGGCACAGTGCTGTTGAGTTCACTGTTCAGTTGGTGCACATTTGTACTTATATATACGCACTTATTATTATCGAGTCAGCACATGAGTCGCAGGTATGATGCGCGATCGTGGGTCAGCTTATCAATATCGAGTCAGCACACGAGTCGCAGGTACGATGCGCGATCGTGGGTTAGCTTATTATTATCGAGGCAGCACGCGAGTCGCATGTATGATTCGCGATCGTGGGTTAGCTTATGACCTCAGTCCTTATGACCTCCCTTATGACTCCGGCCGGTTGTCTTGTCCTTGTATATGTATGACCAGTTGTCCAGGGTCACTTATAGGCAGACATGTCAGGTATTTGGTAAGAAGGGAATAAAGTACACTGTTGTTGATTTCCAGTTATTTCCTGGAGTACTTCTTGTGATATGCGCTTGCTGTTTACTGTTTTATCTGCCTACTGTTTTCTGTCATATCGTGTCATATATTATATTACTGGACCTTAGTAGTGTCTAGTCGACTTCTCATCACTACTTCTTCGAGTTTAGACGGGATACTCACTGGGTACACATTTATTTATGTACTCATGCTGCACTTCTGTACTTGACTGTACAGGTCCTGAGGCTGGTACATCTGGTTATCATACCGGAGCTAGGTATTGATTAGAGCTGATTTGACTTCACGGTGAGCTGCTCCTCCTGACGATCTCTGGCAGCCCCGTGGAGTTTTCCTATGTTATTTTCCTGTCTATTTCATTCAGGCAGTGGGATTGTATATATTGTCTTTTCTATATTCAGTTAGTATGCCCGTGGAACTCGTGACACTAGTTCCTGGCACACGCTCGTGGTGGTTATTCTGGGTTTGGGGATTTTTATATATATGCTTATCTTTTGGCCCTCGTATCCTTATAGATATATCATTTACCACTAAGTTATCATTTTTAGACATTATGTTTAAAGCTTGTAAAATTGGTAAATATTGAACTATGAAACCAAATGGGACAGGGAACACTTAGTGTATTTCATGTTGGCTTGCCTAACCCCACAGTTGGGCGCCATCACGACCTGAGATAGGATTTGGGCTGTGACAACGTGGTATCAGAGCCCTAGGTTCGTTTAAGTCTCACGAGTCACGGGCAGGCCCAGTAGAGTCTTGCGGATTGGTACGGAGACGTCTGTACTTATCTTCAGGAGGCTATAGGGTGTTAGGAAACCTCTCCTTGTTCATACTCTATCGTGCAATTGGTGATGTACTCAAACTTGTTCTTCTATTCTCTCACAGATGGTGAGGACGCGTGCATCCGACGTTCCTGATCCGCTCGAGGTTGCTACCCCCGCTGCTCGAGGTTGTGGTATGGGTAGGGGTAGGGCACCTGCCCGAGGTAGAGGACGAGGACGTCCCAGAGTTATACCAGTCGCACCACCAGAGGACCCTATCATCGAGGAGCCGGACGAGGTGCCTCCAGTAGCTCCTGCTCAAACAGATTTTATGACGGCGCCGGGCTTCCAGGAGGTCATGGGCCGTATTATGAGGTTCATAGACACCATGTCCCAGGCTAGCCTATTTCCAGCAGATCCTGCCACTTCTCAGGCGGGAGGGGGAGTCCAGACCCCTACCGCACAGGCCGTAGGGCAGACAACAACAACATATCATCCCTGGGTACACCGCCCGTGGGTAGGGTCCAGCCGGTAGTAGCAGCACCAGAGTCCAGGCTAGTTGCAGAGGGTGACCAACAGAAAATGTTGGATAGATTGACCCGACTACGCCCTCCAGTTTTCGGGGGTGAGCGGAGTGAGGATGCCCAGGACTTCATCGATAGGTGTAGGGACAGGCTGCACAACATGATGATTTTGGAGTCTCATGGGGTCGACTTCACTACATTTCAGCTAGGGGGTAGAGCTCGCTGGTGGTGGCAATCTTACATACTCAGCAGGCCAGCAGGTTCTCCTCTGGTTACTTGGGAGCAGTTTGCTCAGATGTTCTTGGACATGTATATTCCACCCTAAGAAAGGGAAGAGCTGCATCGTCGGTTCGAGCAGCTTGAGCAGGGGCAAATGTCGGTGACAGATTATGAGGCCAGGTTTTCAGAGCTGTCACGCCATACACTCATGATATTGCCTACTGATGCTGAGAGGGTGCAGATATTCATGGCTGGGTTACATCCAGGTATTAGAGCCACCATGTCCAGAGAGGTGGAGATGGGTACTCCGTATCAGCTCGTAGTAGAGATTGCACGCAGGATCGAGGGTTACCGGTTGAGGAGCAGGGAGCAGGGTCAGCAGGATAAGAGGGCCAGATTCTCCGGTGATTTCACGGATACCCCAGCTAGGAGAAGAGGTCAGTTTGGGGGCAGTCAGTCCAACAGACCTTCATATTCAGCACCTCCACTACCTCCCCGTGGCGTTCTAGCGAGGCCTCAGTTCAGCGCCATGCCAGAGCGCTCCTACCGTCCTCCAGCCATCCAGAGTTCACCCAGTGGTTACTCCAGTCGCTAGAGATCCTCTGGCCATTATTTTAGTGCTATGCCAGAGGGTTCACACCGCACTCCGGCCATTCAGGACTCTTCTTCTTCGGTACAGCAGGATATGCCACATGTGAGATGATTTGAGTGCGGGGATTTAGGCCATGTGAGGAGAGATTGTTCCAGGTACCGGGGCAAGTTTATGCAGCAGGGTTACCACCCTATGAGTTCAGCACCAGCAGTCTGACCACCTAGAGGTGGAGGACAGGTTGGCAGGGGTCGTCCTAGAGGGGGAGGCCAGTCAGGAGGAGGTCAGTTAGCTCCTATTCCCTCTGGGGGAGTTTAGTCTTCAGGTGCCTCAGCTAGATTTTATGCTATTCCGGCCAAACCAGATGTAGTGGCCTTAGACGCTGTGATCACATGTATTATCTCAGTATGTGGTAGAGGGGCTTCAGTATTATTTGACCCAGGGTCCACTTATTCATATGTTTCCTCTATATTTGCTCATTTCCTGGATGTTCTTTGTGAGTCCTTGGGTTCTCCTATGTATGTGTCCACTCCTGTGGGCGATTCCGTGGTGGTAGACCGGGTCTATCAGTCTTGTGTGATTACTTTCTTTGGGCTTGAGACCAGAGCACACTAGTTATTGCTCGACATGGTTGATTTCGAGGTTATTCTAGGCATGGATTGGCTAACTCCTCATCATGCTGTGCTTGATTTCCATGCCAAGACAGTTACTTTAGCCATGCCTGAGTCACCTAGGCTAGAGTGGAGAGGTTCTTCAGTTAATGCATCAAGCCGGGTCATTTCTTTTGTGAAGGCTCGACATATGGTCGAGAAGGGGTGTTTGGCTTACCTTACTTATGTGCGGGACACCACCGCCAAGTCTCCGACTATTGATTCAGTGCCAGTTGTTCGAGAGTTTGCAGATGCGTTTCCTTCAGAGCGAGATATTGATTTCTGTATTGATTTAGCTCCAGATACTCAGCCTATTTCCATTCCCCCATATCGTATTGCTCCTAAGGAGTTGAAGGAGAAACTTGAGGAATTGTTGGCTAAGGGGTTCATCAGGCCGAGTGTATCTCCATGGGGTGCTCCAGTTCTATTTGTGAAGAAGAAGGATGGGTCTATGCGGATGTGTATTGATTATCGCCAGCTGAATAGGATTACTATTAAGAATAAGTATCCTCTGCCGCACATCGATGATTTATTTGACCAGTTGCAGTGTGCTCGTGTGTTTTCCAAGATTGATTTGAGATCGGGTTATCATCAGTTGAAGATTCGGGCTTCAGATGTTCCGAAGACTGCATTTCGTACCAGATATGGCCATTATGAGTTCCTAGTGATGTCCTTTGGTTTGACTAATGCCCCAGCAGTATTCATGGACTTGATGAATAGGGTATTCAGGCCGTATATAGATTCCTTCGTCATCGTCTTCATTGATGACATCTTGATTTACTCACGAAGCCTGGGTGAGCATGAGCAACATTTGAGAGTTGTGCTCCAGACCTTGCGCGAATAGAAGCTATATTCTAAGTTCTCCAAGTGCGAGTTCTGGTTAGATTCCGTAGTATTTTTGGGGCATATGGTATCCGGAGAAGGTATCAAGGTTGATCCTTAGAAGATTGAGGCGGTTCAGAGTTTGCCGCGTCCTACTTCAGCTACTGAGATTAGGAGTTTCTTGGGCCTACCAAGCTATTATCGCCGATTCGTGGAAGGGTTCTCTTCTATTGCATCTCCATTGACCAGATTGACTCAGAAGAATGCCCTGTTTTGGTGGTCCAACGAGTGTGAGGCGATCTTTCAGAAGCTCAAGTCAGCATTGACCTCAGCACCAGTTCTGACGTTGCCTTCCGGTTTTGGGTTGTATACTGTGTATTGCGACACTTTACGCGTCGGGTTGGGATGTGTGTTAATGCAGGATGTGAGAGTTATTGCTTATGCTTCGCGTCATCTGAAGGTTCATGAGAAGAATTATCCAGTGCACGACCTGGAGTAGGCGGCGTTTGTTCATGCTCTGAAGATTTGGAGACACTACTTGTATGGTGTGTCTTGTGAGGTTTACACAGACCACCGCAGTTTGCATCACTTATTCAAGCAGAGGGATCTTAACTTGAGGCAGCGCAGGTGGCTTGAGTTGTTGAAAGATTATGATATTACTATTCTTTATCATCCGGGCAAGGCGAATGTGGTGGCTGATGCTTTGAGCAGGAGGGCAGAGAGTATGGGTAGCTTGGCCTATATCGCACTTGAGGAGAGACCTCTAGCCTTGGACATTCAGTCCTTGGCTAATCGCATTGTGAGATTAGACCTTTCGAAGCCTCGTCGAGTTCTAGCTCATGTGGTGGCTCAGTGTTCATTGTTGGGAGAGATTAATACTCGACAGTTCGATGATCCGTGTTTGGCAGAGCTTAGGGAGACAGTGGTCCAGGGTAGGGCCAAGGAGGTTACCTTGGGCGAGGATGGTGTTTTGAGACTCCAGGGTCGTTTGTGTGTTCCTGATGTTGATGGCCTGAGGGAGAGGATTCTAGCAGAGGCGCACATTTCTCGGTATTCTGTTCATCCAGGAGCGACAAAGATGTATCATGATTTGAAGCAGCATTACTGGTGGAGGCGGATGAAGAAAGACATTGTGCAGTATGTGGCTAGGTGCCTCAATTGCCAGCAGGTTAAATACGAGCATCAGAGTCCCGGAGGCCTACTTCAGCAGATGCCCATTCCTGAGTGTAAATGGGAGCGCATCACTATAGACTTCGTGGTTGGGTTGCCTCGTACTTTGCGGAAGGTTGACGCGGTTTGGGTCATTGTGGATAGATTGACCAAATCGGCGCATTTCATTCCTGTGGCTACCACTTACACTTCAGAGAGGCTGGCCCAGATTTATATTCGGGAGATAGTTTGGTTGCACGGTGTGCTAGTGTCCATTATATCAGATCGAGGTCCTCATTTCACCTCGCACTTTTGGAGAGCATTTCATAGTGAGATGGGCACTCAGATAGATCTCAGCTCAGCATTTCACCCTCAGACTGATGGCCAGTCGGAGCGTACGGTTCAGATATTGGAGGATATGCTCAGGGCATGTGTGCTTGATTTTGGGGGTCAGTGGGACCAGTTCTTTCCTTTGGCGGAGTTTGCGTACGATAATAGTTATCAGATCAACATCGAGATGGCTCCATTTGAGGCTTTATATGGTCGGCGGTGGCGTTCTCCTATCGGGTTGTTTGAGCCTGGCAAGGCTAAGATATATGGCACGGATCTGGTGAGAGATGCTTTGGAGAGGATTAAGATAATTCAGGAGAGGCTCCGCACAGCTCAGTCCAGACAGAAGAGCTACGCGGATCAAAGGGCGCGTGATGTAGCATTTATGGAGGGAGATAAGGTTCTGCTGAAGGTTTCGCCGATGAAGGGCATTATGAGATTTGGGAAGAAGGGCAAGCTGAGCCCCATGTTTATAGGTCCTTTCGAGGTGTTGAGGTGAGTCAGAGAGGTTGCTTATGAGCTTGCTTTACCTCCCGCCTTATCAGGAGTTCATCCGGTTTTTCATGTATCCATGCTCCGGAGATATCATGCCGATTTCTCACATGTGGTTTATTTCAGCACTATTCAGTTAGATGAGAAGCTGGACTTCGAGGAGGAGCCAATTGCTATTATTTATAGGCAGGACCGCCAATTGAGGTCTAAGAGAGTTTCTGCCGTGAAGGTTCCGTGGAGGGGCCAACAAGTCGATTAGGCGACTTGGGAGTCCGAGGAGGACATGCAGAGCAGATATCCACAACTATTCAGCACTTCAGGTACGATTCTAGTCCTGTTCGAGGATAAACGTTTGTTTAAGAGGGGGAGCATGTAACGACCCGACCGGTCGTTTTACGTTATCATACCCCGTTCCCCTATCTAAGTCTTCCTATAGCGGCTTCTTGTGATTTTTGACTTGCGGGGACTGGTGGTTCAGGATTTGGAAGTGTTTTGAGCAGTATAGGAACACTTGGTTCCTTAAGGTTGGCCTATTTGGCCAAGTTTGACTTCGGTCAACATTTTGAGTATACGATCTCAGAATCGAGTTCCGACAGTGTCAGTAGTTCGTATGATGATTTCGGACTTGAGCGTATGTTCGGAATGGGTTTTTGATAACCCGGGGGCGTTTCGACGCCCGATATAGAAATAAGGATTTCCTTAAATTTGAAATTTGGTTTGGAACATGATTTTATGATATCGAGGTCCGAATGGAATTCCGAGATTGGAAATAGCTCCGTTATGTCATTTATGACTTGTTTGCAAAATTTGAAGTCATTCCGAGTAGTATAGGCTGGTTCGGCGCATTGAAATGAATTCTAGAACTTCAAGTCCAAAGTGTTGATTCAATTTGGTTTTGGCGACAAATTCTGAGTTTCGTTGTTGTTTTTCGCGTTCCGGAAGTTCGAGCGAGTCTTTATTATGAATACAGACTTGCCAGTGCCTTTGGACGGGGTCCTGAGGGGCTCGGGTGAGTTTTGGAGCCCCGGGAGCTAAGTTAAAAAAACTAGATTTTTGCTGTCTGGTTTCCTTCTTCGCGATCGCGGGAGGTGGGACGCGTTCGCGGAGAAGGAATTGGGCTGGGCTGCTGAATGCTCTTCGCGTTCGCAGGAATCTCTCCGCGATCACGGAAGGTCGGGTCCCTGACCTTCGCGATCGCATCCCTGTCTCTGCGTTCGCAATGGTCTGGATCCCTAGCCTTCGCGATCGCAGCCTCGCCTCCGCGTTCACATAGAGGTGGGACGGGACCAGGCCTGTTTGCTCTTCGCGATCGCAGGACCTCCTCCGCGTTCGCAAAGGTCTGTCCAGTTGGTCTTCGCGATCGCAGTACCCTTTCCGCGTTCGCATAGAAGGGCCTCAGGGCCTGGGCCATTTGGCCTTCGCGATCGCGGGCCCCTGGTTGTGATCGCGGTGAAGGGGAAATCTGGGCAGTTAATTTATATATGGGATTTAAGTTAATTCCTCCATTTCCATCTTCTTCCTTGTGTTATTTGAGAGCTTCCAAGAGGGCCTTCAACCTAGTACTTGAGGTAAGTAAATTCCCTATTTAACACTAGTTTCAACCATCAATTCCTAGATGAATTCTCTACTAAATTATCAAAAATCATGAATTTGGTTAGTAAACTTAGGGCTTTTGAGGAATTCGTGAATTGTCCGCTTAAAGCCATGAATTCAAGTAGAAACTACATAATTTTGATCATTAGGCTATGGGTGAGCGATTTCTTCGAGAATTTTCGGAATTCGAGCGTGCGAGCTCGGGGTTTAAATTTAGTAATTCTTCAAGAATGATGAATTTTGAATAAAATAGGATAAATCCTCTTCTTTGATCATGAATTGATGTATTGTGCTATACTTGACTAGTTGCGAGACCTCGAGGGTAGATCTCGGAGTTTTCGGGCGCATCTTTGATATGTATTGTGCTATACTTGACTAGTTGCGAGACCTCGAGGGTAGATCTCGGAGTTTTCGGGCGCATCTTTGATTTGAGGGTTAGTTTCGCCACGAGGTGAGTCTCCTTTCCAACCTTGTAAGGGGGAAAATGTCCCCATAGGTTCTTGATTGCTGTGTGTACATGTTATGGGGGCCACGTACGTACCAAGTGATGAGAGTCCGTACGTGGTGAATATATTGCTATGTCGGGTAGCCTTAGGATTCACAAGCATGCCTCTATGTGCCGTATTTGTACCCTCGTATGTGTTATGAGTTACGATGTTGTAATTATTGTTGAGATGATAAGGAAAAGTGAGGTACTATGATTTAAATCCTAGTTGATTATTCCGTGGTATTGGCACAGTGCTGTTGAGTTCACTGTTGAGTTGGTGCACATTTGTACTTATATATACGCACTTATTATTATCGAGTCAGCACACAAGTCGCAGGTATGATGCGCGATCGTGGGTCAGCTTATCATTATCGAGTCAGCACACGAGTCACAGGTACGATGCGCGATCGTGGGTTAACTTATTATTATCGAGCCAGCACGCGAGTCGCAGGTATGATTCGCGATCATGGGTTAGCTTATGACCTCAGTCCTTATGACCTCTCTTATGACTCCGGCCTGTTGTCTTGTCCTTGTATATGTATGACCAGTTGTCCAGGGTCACTTATAGGTAGACATGTCAGGTATTTGGTAAGAAGGGAATAAAGTACACTATTGTTCATTTCCAGTTATTGCCTGGAGTACTTCTTGTGATATGCGCTTGCTGTTTACTATTTTATCTGCCTACTGTTTTCTGTCATATCCTGTCATATATTATATTACTGGACCTTAGTGAGTGTCTAGTCGACTTCTTGTCACTCCTTCTTCAAGTTTAGACGGGATACTCACTAGGTACATATTTATTTATGTACTCATGCTGCACTTCTGTACTTGACTATACAGGTCCTGAGGCTGGTACATCTTGTTATCATACCGGAGCTAGGTATTAATTAGAGCTAATTTGACTTCACGGTGAGCTGCTCCTCCTGACGATCTCTGGCAGCCCCATGGAGTTTTCCTATGTTGTTTTCCCGTCTATTTCATTCAGGCAGTGGGATTGTATATATTGTCTTTTGTATATTCAGTTAGTATGCCTGTGGAACTCGTGACCCTAGTTCTTGGCACACGCTCGTGGTGGTTATTCTGGGTTTGGGGCTGTTTATATATATGCTTATCTTTTGGCCCTCGTATCCTTATAGATATATCATTTACCACTGAGTTATCATTTTTAGACATTATGTTTAAAGCTTGTAAAATTGGTAAATATTGAACTATGAAACCAAATGGGACAGGGAACACTTAGTGTAATTCATTTTGGCTTGCCTAACCCCGTAGTTGGGCTCCATTACGACCTGAGATAGGATTTGGGTCGTGACAATGTGGTATCAGAGCCCTAGGTTCATGTAAGTCTCACGAGTAGGGTGTTAGAAAATCTCTCCTTGTTCATACTCTATCGTATAGTTGGTGATGTACTCAAACTTGTTCTTCTATTCTCTCACAGATGGTGAGGACGCGTGCATCCGACGTTCCTGATCTGGGAGAGGCCGCTACCCCCGCCGCTCAAGGTCGTGGTATGGGCAGGGGTAGGGCACTTGCCCGAGGTAGGGGACGAGGACGTCCCAGAGTTATATCAGTCGCACCACCAGAGGACCCTATTATCGAGGAGCAAGACGAGGTGCCTCCAGTAGCTCCTGCTCCAGCAGATTTTATGACGGCGCCGAGCTTCCAGGAGGTCGTGGGTCGTATGATGACGTTCATGGACACCATGTCCCAGGCTAGCTTATTTCCAGCAGATCCTGCCACTTCTAAGGTGGGAGGGGGAGTCCAGACCCCTACCGCACAGGCCGTAGGGCAGACAACATTAACACATCATACCCCGGGTACACCGCCCGTGGGTGGGGTCCAGCCGGTAATAGCAGCACCAGAGTCCAGGCCAGTTGCAGAGGGTGACAAGCAGAAAATGTTGGATAGATGGACCCGCCTACACCCTCCAGTCTTTGGGGATGAGATGAGTGAGGATGCCCAGGACTTCGTCGATAGGTGCAGGGACAGGCTGCACAACATGTGGATTTTGGAGTCTCATGGGGTCGACTTCACTACATTTCAGCTAGAGGGCAGAGCTCGCCGGTGGTGGAAGTCTTACATACTCAGCAGGCCAGCATGTTCTCCTCCGGTTACTTGGGAGCAGTTTGCTCAGATGTTCTTGGACAAGTATATTCCACCCTCAGAGAGGGAAGAGTTGTGTCGTCGGTTCGAGCAGCTTGAGCTGGGGAAGATGTCGGTGACGGATTATGAGGCCAGGTTTTCAGAGCTGTCAAGCCATGCACTCATGATATTGCCTACTGATGCTGAGAGGGTGCGGAGATTCGTGGCTAGGTTACATCCAGGTATTATAGCCACCATGGCTAGAGAGGTGGAGATGGGTACTCCGTATCAGCTCGTAGTAGAGATTGCACGCAGGATCGAGGGTTACCGGTTGAGGAGCAGGGATCAGGGTCAACAGGATAAGAGGGCCCGATTCTCCGGTGATTTCAGGGATACCCCAGCTAGGAGCAGAGGTCAATTTAGAGGCGGTCAGTCCAACAGACCTTCATATTCAACACCTCCTCTACCTCCCCGTGTCGTTCCAGTGAGGCTTTAGTTCCGCGCCATGCCAGAGCGCTCCTACCATCCTCCAGCCATCCAGAGTTCACCCAGTGGTTACTCCAGTCGCCAGAGATCCTCCGGTCCTTATTTTAGTGCTATGCTAGAGGGTTCACACCGCACTCCGGCCATTCGGGACTCTTCTTCTTCGGAACAGCAGGATATGCCACATGTGAGATGCTTTGAGTGCGGGGATTTAGGCCATGTGAGGAGAGATTGCTCCAGGTACCAGGTCATGTTTATGCAGCAGGTTTACCAGCCTATGAGTTCTTCACCAGCAGTCTGACCACCTAGAGGTGGAGGACAAGTTGGCAGGGGTTGTCCTAGAGGGGCAGGCCAGTCAGGAGGAGGTCAGTTAGCTCCTGTTCCCTTTGGGGGAGTTCAGTCTTCAGGTTCCTCAGCAAGATTTTATGCCATTCCGGCCAGATCAGATGCAGTGGCCTCAGACGCCGTGATCACATGTATTATCTCAGTATGTGGTAGAGGGGCTTCAGTATTATTTGACCCAGGGTCCACTTATTCATATGTTTCCTCTCTATTTGCTCATTTCATGGATGTTCTTTGTGAGTCCTTGGGTTCTCCTATGTATGTGTCCACTCCTGTGGGCGATTCCGTGGTGGTAGACCAGGTCTATCGGTCTTGTGTTATTACTTTCTGTGGGCTTGAGACCAGAGCAGACCTGTTATTGCTCAACATGGTTGATTTCGAGGTTATTCTAGGCATGGATTGGCTAGCTCCTCATCATGCTGTGCTTGATTTCCATGCCAAGATAGTTACTTTAGCCATGCCTGAGTCGCCTAGGCTAGAGTGTAGAGGTTCTTCAGTTAATGCATCCAGCCGGGTCATTTCTTTCGTGAAGGCTCGACATATGGTCGAGAAGGGGTGTTTGGCTTACCTTGCTTATGTGCGGGACACCACCGCCGAGTCTCTGACTATTGATTCGGTGCCAGTTGTTTGAGAGTTTGCAGATGTGTTTCCTTCAGACCTTCCAGGCATGCCTCCAGAGCGAGATATTGATTTCTATATTGATTTAGCTCCAGATACTCAACCTATTTCCATTCCCCCGTATCGTATTGCTCCTAAGGAGTTGAAGGAGCAGCTTGAGGAGTTGTTGGCTAAGGGGTTCATCAGGCCGAGTGTGTCGCCGTGGGGTGCTCCAGTTCTATTTGTGAAGAAGAAGGATGGGTCTATGCGGATGTGTATTGATTACTGCCAGCTAAATAAGGTTACTATTAAGAATAAGTATCCTCTTCCGCGCATCGATGATTTATTTGACCAGTTGCAGTGTGCTCGTGTGTTTTCCAAGATTGATTTGAGATCGGGTTATCATCAGTTGAAGATTCGGGCTTCAGATGTTCCGAAGACTGCATTTCGTACCAGATATGGCCATTATGAGTTCCTGGTGATGTCCTTTGGTTTAACTAATGCCCCAGCAACATTCATGGACTTGATGAATAGGGTATTCAGGCCGTATATTGATTCCTTCGTCATCGTCTTCATTGATGACATCTTGATTTACTCGCGGAGCCTGGGTGAGCATGAGCAGCATTTGAGAGTTGTGCTCAACACCTTGCGGGAACAGAAGCTATATGCTAAGTTCTCCAAGTGCGGGTTCTGGTTAGATTCCGTGGCATTTTTGGGGCATGTGGTATCCGGAGAAGGTATCAAGGTTGATCCTCAGAAGATTGAGGCGGTTCAGAGTTGGCCGCGTCCTACTTCAGCTACACAGATCAGGAGTTTCTTGGGCCTAGCAGGCTATTATCGTCGATTCATGGAAGGGGATCAACATTGGGCACACATATACGACCTTGCATCCTCAAAACACCGTCATCTCCCACTGTAACCTTCTTGGCACAACCATGTCGAACTGTGTCCCTCAAGACCATCAAATGCGGATCATCATCCTGCCAATCTCTGATACACTCAAATAAAGAAGACCGAGCAACTCTATAGGCTAAAACACTGTTGGGTGAAATATCCAACCTCACGAACTGAAGTAGTTAGCCAACTTTAAGTCATGGACCAGATAATTCTTCTAATGAACTTTCAACTGTCGAGATGCATATGCAATCATCGTTCCATCCTGCATCAATATTGCTCCAAGTCCAACTCGGGAAGCATCACAATAAACCGTGAAAGAGCCTGAACCTGATGGCAACACCAACACCGGTGCTGAAGTCAAGGATGTCTTAAGCTTCTGGAAGCTCGCCTCGCACTCATCCGACCATTTAAATGGAGCACCTTTATGAATCAACTTGGTCACTGGGGCTGCTATAGATGAGAACCCCTCCACAAACGACGATAATAGCATGCCAAACCCAAGAAGTTCCCGATTTCCGTGGCTGTAGTGGGTCTAGGCCAATTCTTGACTGCCTCTATCTTCTTAGGATCTACTTGAATACCCGTTGCTAATACGATATGACCCAAGAAAGCTATTGAATCTAACCAGAACTCACATTTCAAAAACTTTGCATAGAACTGATTATCCCTCAAGGTATGGAGTGCTATACGCAGGTGCTGTTCATGCTCCTCTCGGCTGCAGGAGTATATCAGAATATCATCAATGAATACAATTACAAAAGAATCTAGATGAGGCTTGAAAACCCGATTCATCAAGTCCATAAAGGCTGCTGGAGCATTGGTCAAACCAAAGGACATTACCAGAAATTCATAGTGCCCATACCTCGTCTGAAAGGCTGTCTTAGGGACATCAAATGCCCTAATCCTTAACTGATGGTAACCCGATCTCAGATCAATTTTTGAAAACACACTGGCACCCTGAAACTGATCAAATAAATCATCAATTCTCGGTAATGGATATTTATTCTTGATTAACTTTATTCAACTGCCGGTAGTCCATAGACATCCTCATCGACCCATCATTCTTCTTCACAAACAAAACCGATGCACCCCAAGCGAGACGCTGGGTCTAATAAAACCCTTATCAAGAAAGTCTTGCAACTGCTCTTTTTATTCTTTCAATTCTGGTGGGGCCATCCGATATGGAGGAATGGAAATGGATGAGTGCCCAAAGCCACATCAATACTAAAATCAATATCCCTGTCGGGTGGCATCCCCGGAAGGTTTGCAGGAAACACCTCGGGAAACTTACAAACAATAGGCACCGAATCTATAGAAGGAACCTCAGCCTCCGAGTCACGAATATGAGCTAAATAGGCCAAACACCCATTTTCAACCATGCGACGAGCCTTGGCATAAGAAATCACTTTGCTGGGAGAATAACCAGGATTCTCTTTCCACTCTAATCGAGGCAAACCTGGCAAGGCTAAAGTAACTCTCTTTGCGTGATAGCCCAGAATGGCATAATAAGGTGACAACCAATCCATGCCCAATATAACATCAAAATCGACCATGTTCAGAAGCAAAAGGTCTACACTAGTTTCAAGACCCTCAATGACTACTACGCACGAACGATACACACGATCTACCACAATAGCATCCCCCACCGTTGTAGACACAAAAATAGGGACACTCAAGGAATCACAGGGCACAACCAAATACGAGGCAAAATATGACGACACATAAGAATAAGTAGACCCCGGATCAAACAAAACTGAAGTAGATCTATTGCAAACTGAAATGATACTTGTGATAACAACATCAGAGGACTTCGCCTCACGCCTGGATGGAAATGCATATAATCGAGGCTGGGCCCCACCACCCTGAACTACGTCTCTAGGAGGACCTCTAATAGGCAGACCTCCACCTCTAGTGGGCTGGCCTCCACCTCTAGCGGCCTGACCTCCACCTCTAACAACCTTACCCCTACTTTTGGCTACCTGACCCCTACCACTAGCTGGCTGGGCAGGTGGTGCTGGAGATGGTGCCGAAACTATAACACGAGAACCCTGATACTGAAGTTGATTACCTGCACATTTAGGACAAGTTCTCCGAACATGCCCATATTCACCACACTCAAAGCATCCCTCCAAATAGGAAGACTAACCCTAAAGAATTGGCTGACCTCGATAATAACTTTGTAGAGGAGGTGCTCTAATAGGAGCTGAAGGAGCATTATAGGCTGGCTGAGCGGAAGGACGCGTATAAGAACCACGACCACCTGAAGTACCATGTGAAACCTGAAGTGCTGAGTGAAATGGTCTAGAAGATTGGCCTCTGCTAAATGAAATCCCGCCTCCAGATGAGGCACCACTGAATCCACCAAAATGGCGAGGTCTCTTATCTAACCCTGACCTCCAATCCCAAGAACTGACTCAACCTTACTGGCCACATTAGCCACATCTTGAAAAGAAATCTCGGTCCCTGTCTCCTTAGCAATATGCAACCCGATGGGATGAGAAAGGCCCTCAATTAATCGTCTGACCCCCTCTCTCTCTCTCGATGTGGGCAACAAAATAATTACGTTCCTAGCAAAATCCACAAAACGATTCTCATACTGGGTGACAGTCATGCTGCCCTGCTGAAGCCGCTCAAACTGACGAGGCTTCTCCTCCCAAGTAGTAACTGGCAAAAACTTCTCCAGAAAGAGATGCGAAAACTGATCCCAAGTCAAAGCAGGTGACCCAGCTGGCTAGTCAACAAGTAATCCCTTCACCATTTCTTGGCGGAACCGGTCATTTGAAAAGCAGCGAAATTGACCCCATTGGTCTCCAAAATGCCCACATTCCGCAGAACCTCATGAAAACTATCCAGACATTCCGAGGATTCTCTAAAGTCTCACCACTGAAATGAATAGGAAATAACTTATGAACCTGTCCAATCTCCATAAAGCATCGGTGGACATAACTGCCCCTCCAACCGGTGGCACTGCAGCAACTAACTAAATTACCCCAACTGGATTAGCTGCTCGGGTTTGAACCTGAGGAGTGGTCTCATCAAGAGTTTGAGTAACTGGAGTCTGAATCCCTCCTCCAGCCTGAGATGCGGTCGCTACAACGGGGAATGTGCCAGTCTGGGCTACACTCTCCATAATGCCCACTAACCGTACCAAAGCGTCCTGAAGCATTGGGGTGGTAATAAACCCCTCCGGGACCTGAGCTGGTCCCGCTGGAACGGTCTGAGCTGGAACCCCCTCATTAATCTCAATTTGGGGCTCCGTAGCTGGGGCTGCTGTCTGAGCAATGGGCTGCGTCCTACCCCTGCCTCTGACATGGCCTCGGCTTCTGCCCCTAGTAAAGCTGCTGGAAGATCGGATTGTTGGTCAGCGGAAGAGGAAGCACGTGTTCTCACCATATGCTAGAGAATAGAAGAGTCCTATCAGTATTTGAGATAACAAGAATCGAATGATAGAATAGAAATAAAAATGGAGTTTGTTCCTAACTTGATAGCCTCTGAAAGATAAGTACAGACGTCTCCATACCGATCATTCAGACTCTATTAAGCTTTTCGTGAATTGTGAGACCTAAGCAACCTGGCTTTGATACCAACTTGTCACGACCCAAGTTCTCGACCTTAGGGATCACGATGGCGCCTAACCCACACTTGCTAGGCAAGCCAATGTTAGAACTTGTTTAATTAATTTCTATTAAAGTCTATTTGATCATAACAGAACAATTTAAAAATTAACTAAATCTATTAATTTCCAATGAAGAACTTAACGAATAAAATAATAAACGAAAAAAATAAGTCGAGCCACGAACTAAATATATAACTATAAGACTACCATAGGGTCTGGTGTCACAATTCACGAACCACTAAGAATACTACAAATAATGGGCTGAAAGAATTATGTATCTGTTTCGAAATGTTATAAAATAGTGTCTATAAAATTAAGAGAAGACTCTAGGAATTTGCGAACGCCAACAGATCTACATCGTGTCTCCGAATGATGATGACATCTACAAAAATATCCTAAACATGGCCGGTACCTGGATCTGCACAAAAGAGTGCAGAGTGTAGTATCAGTACAACCGACCCCATGTACTGAGTAAGTGTCGAGCCTAACCTCGATGAAGTAGTGATGAGGCTAAGGCGGGGAAATTATAACATAACATGTGACAATATATACTAAAGCAAGAAGAAATTCTAGACTAAACAAAAACAATAAACTGTAACAATAATAAAATAACTCAACTGCCTTTTCCAGGTCTCAACTATAACCAAATTCTCACTTATTTCCAAAATTCCAGATTTTGACTTTAAAATAAAAGTAAGTGTAAATACGAAAAATAGTAGAGTAAAACAGTAAGTTTTCAAATCTTTATTTTTGGAAAATCAGTAAAACATACGTGTCCTCCCTTATCGCTCCTTGTTGCGCCGTGAAACCCGCTCCCACATGTTCACCCTTATTGCTCCTCCCTATATATATCACCCTTATTTCTCCTGTTGCAGCGTGCAATCCGATACCACCTGTCCACCCTTATCACTCCTTGTTGCGGCGTGCAACCCGCTCCTACTAGACATATCATATCATTTTATTTATGAAAACTTTCACAATTAAGGCCAAGCCTTTCACAACATTTTTGCCTCAACAATTGTAAACGGAAAGCGGTACAACTCATAAACTTCGTCAAATATCATTTCATAATGAAACCAACCGGAGCATATGTAAATATGGTAACACTGTCATCCAACTAAATCTTTATGGTTCATAACAAAACCAAGGGAACAACCAACACATCCAAAATACTTGAAACAATATTTAACAATAAGTTAACGAATCCAAATAGACATGTAAACATTAATGATAATAAAACAATTAAGCTCGGAAGCAAATAATTGGAAACGAGGAAGGGATAATTATAAGCAGATAATTTGGTAGTGCATAGGTACTCGTCAACTCACCTATACACCACACACATGCAAGTTCTCATAACAATCAAGTTGGGGATTCCTATTCCCTCAAGTCAAGGTTAAACCAAGCACTTACCTTGAGCTCACAAGAAAATCACTGCTCTAGCACAACCTTTCCTTTAGATTTGGCTTCTAATCCGCTCGAATCTAATCACAATTGGTCCAATGTTATCAATTATAGCTTAAAGGAATCAACTTTATTGAAAAACTATGGCTTTTCTATGTTTTCTTATCAAAATACAAAAATTGACCCCGGGCCCGTTTGGTCTAAACTCGAGGTTCGGACCAAAACCCAGTTACCGAATCTCCTCCGAGCCCGGATATGCAATTGGTTTTGGAATCCGACCTCAATTCGAGGTCTAAATTCCCAAATTTTAAAATTTCTAAGTTCTACCCAAAAACCCAATTTTTACCATGAAAACTCTAGATTTTTTGTTGAAATCTTGTTAAAAGTTGTTAAGGATTGAAAAGAATTACTTAGAGATCACTTACCAATGGTTTGGAGGAGTTTGGGTCTTTGAAAAATTGCCTATGGATTAGGGTTTGAGAGAATTGAAAAAAAAGTGAAAAACCCGCAAAAAATCTGATTTAACTGGTTGCGGGTCTCACATTTGAGAACATGGTTTCGCATTTGCGAACCCTTTGATTTTGGGCAGTCATCGCATTTGCGACATTTCGCTGCCTCGCATTTGCGAACATGAATCATGCATTTTCAAGATCTGGAGCTGGCCCAGGACTTCGCTAATGCAAAGCCTGATCTCGCAAATGCGAGATCAGAGGCCTGTCACACCAGATTTTCTGCTGTGATGAAATTTTCTAAGTCTAGACGATCCGTAGCCTACCCGAAACTCACCCGAGCCCTCGGGGATCCAAACCAAACATGCACGCAAGTCTAAAAATATCATACGGACTTGCTCGTGCGATCAAATCATCAAAATAACAACAAAAACTACAAATTTAACCTCAAAACTCAAGATTTCCTCAAGAACACTCAAATTTCTAACTTTTCAACTGGATGTCCGAATCACGTCAAATCAACTCCGATTCTCATCAAATTTCATAGATAGGACTTAAATATCATGACAAACTTGTTCCGTTTTACGGAACAAAAATACGGGCCCGATATCAATAATTTCACATATTATTTCATTTCTTTATTTCTTGAAATAACCAGCAGAACAATTTTCTTCAAAAATAGTTTTCTAAGGCTAGGGACCTCGGAATTTAATTCCAGGCATACGCCCAAGTCCCATATTTTACTATGGACCTCCCTGGATCGTCGTAACACAGATCCGAGTTCGTTTACTAAAAAGTGTTTACCAAAGTCAACTAAAACTAAATTTTAACTCTATAAATTACTATTTCTCATATTTTCATATAAAAGCTTTTCGGTTTCACGCCCGGACTGTGCACGCAAATCGAGGTAATTAAAATTATTCTTTTTATGGCTAATAATCCTAGAATTGGGCCTTAATTCATAAAATGACCCTTTGTGTCATCACAAAATCCTGGTGTGTCAGAGTTCACGAGGGTCTCATATGAACCCTGAGCTTTCAACCAGCAAGAATTAGGATTCAGAAGAGTGCAGGACAGGACTATGAATCATACTTATGGATACAATCACACACAGAGCAGAGACAAACACTTTGAAACTAAGTAGAATTGAGACCAACAAATTTGGAAAATTAACAAGCTGATGCAGACCAATTTCTAAACATGCTTCACAAAGGCAGTAGGGAATTCAAATCATATAAAGGGAGTTCACTGATCAATTAATGTGTCAAGAAGCACATTAGTTATTAGCTAGAACTAATAAAGAGGTTATAGCATGGAGAATACATAATCATGATGAAAAATGTAACAACTAAAGCATGCATAGTGAACTAGTTTGAAAGGTATCGAAGCATTCTCAATATTAAAAGATCGTCTTGAGTTATACATGATTAAACAAGTTTTATCAATTAGTCTACTGAGTTAAACATGTCTAAAACACATAGAGCAATGCGTCTAATAACAATGGCATATTGAACAAGTGACACAATAGAGAAGTTTCAATAACTTACTAGTTCAGATGAAACAGAAAGAAGCTCAGCAATGCAACAATGATCATCAACAACAACAAACAATAGAATATTTCTGGCCTTGGCTTCCAGCCGTCTAGGAATCAAAGCAGAATAGGATACCAGTATACAATATATAGTTTTAGTAGTGAGAAATACTCGAGTTCTTAGTCTGTCAAAAAGGGAAAGGAGGGAGGGTTTAAATAGCACTAGATTAGAGCACATAAACATGGTAATAATCAATCAAGGAAAGCACCTAACAATTAATCAAGGAGAGAAAACTCAGAACATTATTGAAGGTAAGCCAGAAGTACAAAGTACATAGACGCATGAAACATAGATTTTCACATAGTAATTAGGGAATCAAACAGATTTGGGGGATCAAAGACTCCTAGGTTTAGGGTAAGTGAAATTGGTCATCAATTAATGACAAGAGTCATAAAACAGATAGATAGAATTATTTAAAATAAAATAAAGAATCGAAAACCCTAATTTTTAGGGTAAGAAATTAGTCAGAAATATCTACGAAAAATCATAATAGAGATGCTCATATATAGATATACGAAAATATTAAAGAAAAATGTTGAACAGAAGTAAAGAACCATAACAGATCTGAAAAGATCTAAACCCTAATTTTACGGCAAGTAAAATTAGTCAGAAATATCAACAAATATCACAGCAAAAAATGCACATAGATAGATATACGAAAGCATTAAAGAAAATATTTAACAAAAAAGTAGAAAAACTATAACAAATCTGTAAAGATCTGAACCCTAGCTTTAGGGTAAATGAAGAATCAGACAAAATCTCCGAGATTCATACCATAAAGAGACGAAGAATGAACATAGATGAAAAAAAAAAGCAAAAGTTCAAACCAGATTTGGTCCAGAATGAAGGAAATCGGCTTGCCATGTTAGGAAAGCAATTATGTTATGCCATAAACAAGTAGCCAATAGCGAGAAATGATCGATAAGGTAAGGAAATCCTCGATTGATTCCATATCTCGTTGGAATCGAAGGGGATTAGGGGTGACAGCGCTAGGGTTTCAGAAGAGGAGAAGAAGAGAGAGTTTGAGGGCAGCGGGGTTTCGGGAAAAATTAGGGATTAGGATAAGGGTAATTTAATAAAAAAGGGAAGGGTGAACGGGGGCCGTCGATCTTGAAAGATCAACGGCCAGGATTGAAAAAGGGTTTGGGTCGGGTATGAAAATGGGTTACCGATTGGGTACTGGGTTAGGGGTCGTTTTGTTTGGGCTAGGGCGGACTGGGCTGGTATATTTCAAGTAATTAGGCTGGAGTTGGCTCGAAAAAATGCTTAAAAATGGCTGTTATTTAAATAACCAATTTTAATTAATAAATAATTTGTAAAAATGACAAATAAATAATAAAAATATCATTTATGCATAAAACAAGTAAATATAGTTATTTAATACTATAGAAGTATAAAAGGATTATTTTGGCATAATTAAAGTAATTATAAGTACATATAAGCTATTATTGCAAATGTGCAATTTTGGCCTTAAACAATGCAAATGCAATTGTGACAAGTATGTAGAAATATTTAAAATAAAATATGAGTATAAATGGTAAAATAATTTGTGATGCAATTAATGAGTATTTATATAATAAGATGTGGAAATAAATTAATTTAAAATCCTTTAAAAATATAGAAAATTATGAGAAAATGCTTGTATATGTCTATAAATCAAGTGATGATGCATATGCACTATTTTGAAAGTATGTATGCATATTTCAAAAAACTATGAGGAAACAATTGGGTATCAACAATTATAAGCAAGGAAGGACATCAAAAATTCCATCGAGGATACGATGTAATAAGCTCGCAGCTTTACAAGAGTCAGGGGGTCCTCCTTAAGAACTACAATGAAAGACTAGCTGAGAAAATAAGGAAGAAAGCTTCAACCTAAACATGGTAACTCGAAGGAAAAATGGTCATGTTAAAACAATCTCACGACAACATTGTATACACTCTATAGAAAAGTGGTAGCTACCGTGGTTAATGAACAGTAAGTAAGGTCAAAAGTAATATTTGAGATCATATGAGTTACACGAAAATTCCAGAATGCATGGGAACAAAGATAAGCTAAGTATGCACGCAACGAGGGGGCAAAAATATCGGGAAAATTAATAGCTTACGTTTAAAGAAAGTTGAGAAGGAACTAAAAGAATTATTCGATCAATGATCCAGAGTTAGTTACGTTATGAATGCACTTGCGATTTTGGAGTATACATATATGTTGACAGTCATACAGCCGTAGAAGACTTCGGTATAAGTTAAAAGAACGAATTGAGTCCAGATCATAGACAAATGATTGAATTGTTAGAAGAATGTATCCTGGATATTCCATAGCGTCCATGAAGGGATAAAGTAATAACTAATACCATGAGCCGCATATCGGAAGATAGCTTAAGCCTACACAAAGGTTGATCAGAGTGAAGAGGAAACTAAAGAGTTACATCAACTAAGCAAATCAGGAGTCTGATTATTGGACCTAGGAAATTGAAAAAAATCGTGATCGAGAACATTGTAGGATCACCCTTAATATCAGAGGTACAAGAGAGATAGTACAACAACCATAGTCTATAATGACTCTACGATAAAGCCAGTTAGAAATGTAAAGCCTCATAATACGTTAGTATGAAGCTCCCACCGGATTGTAGTATTATAATAAAGCTTCAAGTTGTGGATGTGAATCATAACTATGTGGAAGGGAGGTTATGAAAGAGATAGAAGATATGATGTGAGATTTTAAGGTAAGTAAGGTAAAGGTGAACAACGTACGAGATACTCAAATGCAAAAGGTTGTGAATAGTCTATACTTCAGATAGAAGGCTAGAACCATGGGGATTCAGTATCCAGGAATCATAGCAGCGTCATCAATGGTATATTCTCCAGCCTATGGTTTCTAGGTATTGAGAGGCCTAGTCAGGAGAGTAAAGAAGAGTTAGAGATGATGTGATATCTCGCTTGATGTTCCAGAATCACATAAGGAAATATGTGTGCAAGCGAGTTTAAGGAATTGCGAGTAGTATAAATAAATATGTAAGTCGCAAGCTAAAGTATGGTAAAACGACAAAGTATTAGGAAGACAGGAGTAAGGATAAGAAAGGATGAGTGAGAAGATGATGAGAATGGATAAAGTTCTCAGGATTAAGCCCATGAAAACAATAGCTGATGGTTTCTCTAAGTTATACAAAGCTCAGTATAGAATGAATCAACTCAAACGAGTCTAAGACTAATGGCAATGCTGCCGTGATAGTACAATGAGGGTGTAATTGTGATAAAATAAAAGATGACGTTTGGGCCTTCGATTGAGTAATGATTTGAAGAGGATTTCACGAATTGTACGGGATTAAAATACCCACATAAGTGAATTGCATTGGGATGCTATAAGATATGATTATTGAAGTACAATATCGGCTAAGTGGATCAGGAATATCATTTCAAATATTCCTCGATGCAACGTAAGCCCTAGTGGAAAGGTATTACGTAAGAAGTTTCATGTTATCAGTGGTATATTGTAGATCAATATTGAGGTTAATCAACAATGGATGGACAAAAGTCAAAAAGTATGAGGTGAGATTAGGCCGTCATTCTTAAAATAAACAGTAATGAGGAAGCATTAAAGGACTTAGATTTATACATATGGGATAACCACCGAAAGTAACCTGGAGTTCGGTAGCAGATCTCAGTAATAATAAATCAAAGTAATAGTTATGGTATAGTATTACCCACCTAGATGCAGTAAAGTCATATGAATGGATAATCGGGTCTATGAAAAAGTGATAAGGGTGTGATTGTAATTGTCAGGTGGGATCGGGTTGCGCGCCGCAATAATTGTCAGGTGGGATAGGGTTGCACGCCGCAACAGGAGGAATAAGGGTGAGATATGAGGACGGACTTGGATGGAATTGAAATTGTGATTTTTGATAAGGTGAAACTTGTGGAACTTCCATTGTATATCTTTCTATGTCTTGTGCAGTAATTGTGTGACTCTTTGTCTATCTCTTACCTGTGCATTATTGAGTTTACTAGAGTAAAGTTTGTTTATGCATACCAGTGCAATTCAAATGTACTGACGTCCCTTTTGCCGGGGGCTCTACATTCTTGTGATGATTGTAGGTGGGTCTATAGGAGGTACTTCAGCACACCGACAGTAGTGCCTCCCCCTCGTCCTATCAGCGGTTTTGGTGAGCCCCTCTTCTCTCGGGGCCCAGTGTGGCTCATGCCATCTTTCCTCCCGGATTCTTACTTTGGCACCTGTGTAAGGTATAGCCGGAGCCTTGTTACCGGCAAGTATTGTATAACTCCATTTTACTCTTAGAGGTTCAGTAGACGCAATGTGGGTAGTGTACATGTGTATTTTGGGTAAGTGATGGTACGGTTCAGAATCGTAATCCACGCTGGAAAATGTTGTATGTATTTTGTAAGTATTTAGTATCATATGTTGGTAATGATAAAAAGTAGAGATATAGAAATATTCGTAAGTTCAACAAAGTATCGGGCAAAGAACTGTAGTATACCTATAAATGCCCAAGGAGGCATATTTTCAAGCTCTGTATATGCTTCCAATGTGACGCCTAGAGATTGGATAAAAGCTGTAGGAAAGAGGAGAGAAAAGTCGCATAGGCGCACATACAAAGTTAGAGTCGTATAGGTTGCATGATAGAAGGTAGCAACAGTTACAAGAATAGAAGGNGGTGGGGGGGGGGGGGGGGATTATGATGACCCAAATGGTCATCCTATGTAAATTTGATTATGATTGTGTTTCGAGGCCCTGAAAGCCTCTACTAATCTCACCTCGATGTGCGTGCGCAGCCCGGGCACGTAGCCAGGAAGCCTTTATGTGGAAACTTGATAAAAAGTTGAATTTATGGTAATTAATTAATTAAAGTTGACTTTGGTAAACAGACCCGGACCCGTGATTTGACGGTCCCGGAGGGTCCGTAGGAAAATATGGGACTTGGGCGCATGCCCGGAATCGAATTACGAGGTCCCAGGTGCGGGAAATGAATTTTTAAAGAAAATTGTTTTCTGAAAATAATAAAGGCTTTTGAAAATGAACTTTGATGCGAAACCTGTGTTACCGGGCCCGTATTAGGGTTACGGAGCTCAGAACAGGTTCATTATGGTTATTATGTATTGTCTGTGAAATTTGGTAAGAAGTGAACTTGGTTTGACGTGTTTCGGATAAAAAATGGGAAATTTAGAAGTTTATGAAGTTTGAGAAAATTCTATAGATTTTGGAGTTTAATTCATTGTTTTTGATGTTGTTTTGGTGGTTTAATTATTTGAATAAGTCCGTAGGATGTTTATGAGGTTGTGTGTGTAATTGGTTTTGAGCCCCGAGGGCTTGGGTGAGTTTCAGGTGGGCATCAGAGTGCAAAAAGTTAGAAAAATATCTGGTGTAATGTTGCTGGTTTCTGGTGTCTGATGTTGTTCAGTGCGATCGCAGGTATAGCTCCGCGATCACATAGTCTTAATTGAGGGAGTTAGTTTGGTTGCACTGTGCGATGGCATTCTATTCTCCGCGATCACATAGTTTACCAGGGGAACTGGGTGGGTGCTGGGTGGTATCTCTCTGCGGTCGCACCTTTTCCTCCGCGATCGCAGAGGTCTGTGGACTGGCCCTTCTGCGATCGCATCCTGCTTTCTGCGGTCGCGTAGTAGGAAATCCTATAGCTCTGCAATCGCAGAGAACAATTTTTGCCCAGTTATTTTATTACTCAAAAATAGAATATCCATGCGGGATTTTTCATAATTTCACCCTTCCCCTATTCCTCAAACCCCATTGACGATTCTCAAGCGAGTTTTCTTCCATAGCCATTTGGATAAGTGATTCTAACACTAATTTCTTCCATTTTCCTTCGTCAATCACTAGAATCTAGGTCTAATAACATGAAATCAAGGTAGAAATTAGGGGTTTTTGGGTAGAGTTATATTTATGGAATTTTGGGAATTCAACCTCATTTTGGGGTCGGATTCTAAAACAAATTGTATATTCTGGCTCGTGGGGGAATGGGTTATCGGGTTTTGGTCCGAACCTCGAGTTTTGACCAAGCAGGCCCGGGGTCGGATTTTGGTATCTTTGGAAGAATGATAGAAAATGTATAATTAGGCTTTGGGATTTAGTTATTGAATAATTATTGATGTTATTGAGTCGATTATGTCTAGATATTATCGTTGCGGAGTTGGATTCGAGAGGCAAGGTTGTGATTGAGTCTTGACTTGCACTTTGGAGCCGAGGTAAGTGTTTGGCCTAACCTTAGCTTGAGGGAATAGGTATAGAGTCTTATTTGCTATGTGTAATTCATGTCCAACGTATAAGTGAGGTGACAAGTTCCTATATGTTGTGGTCAAGCATGCCCGTAGGTCAAACGTGATGAATCATACCGTATTCTTAATATTCTCTGTATTATGAGTAATTGGTGATTTAGAAGTGATACCTTGATGTTGTTTCATGACATGGGGAGTTATTGTGTTTCAGTTGAGGCTTTTACTGTTGAAACTGTATTTCTGATGCGAGGTTAGTTATAGCTGAGTCCCTTGCCGGGATGATAGAATTGTATTGAGCATTTCCTTACACTTGAGATTTCTCATTTTTGATATTCACATTATATTGTTGATTTTTTGTTATTTATCGCACGAGGGGACATGCCGTGCTGATTGTTTATTATTTATCACACGAGGGGACATGCCGTGTTGATCGTTTATTATTTATTGCACGAGGGGACATGCCGTGATTATTGTTTATTATTTATCACACGAGGGTACATGCCGTGTTGATCGTTTATTATTTATCGCACGAGGGGACATGCCGTGCTGATTGTTTATTATTTATCACACGAGGGGACATGCCGTGTTGATCACTGATTGCTTATTGCACCTGGGGACATTCCGTGCCGAGTGTTACTATATATGCACGAGGGGACATTCCGTGCCGAGTGACTGCGAGGTTAAGCACGAGGGGACATGCCGTGCCTTTTCCTGTTCATTATCTTTTCTGAGACGTTAAATTCATGCTTTTACTTTTTACATTTCAGTAATTACTCTGTCCTACCGTGCTAGCATTTTGTTGCCCATTTTACCCCCAGCATGTTCTCCCCGTATCTGTTTTACTTGCTTATTTCCGTCGATATTTTCCGGTTATTATATAGAATTGCACAGGTTCACATATTGTTGTCGGTCCTAGCCTCGTCACTACTTCGCCGAGGTTTGGCTCGGCACTTACTCAGTACATGGGGTCGGTTGTACCGATGCTACACCTGCACTTCTTTATGTTGTGCAGACTACGCAGCCGGACCCGGTGGTCACTGACAGTCGGAGCATCCCATCAGTTTATACATGAGACATCGAGGTAGACCCGCAGACGTTCGTGGGCCTTGGCGTCATCTTCTACCCTTCACTTTCAGCTCTGTCTTATCTTATTGTTTCAAAGACAGTCATATGTACTTATTTCAGACCTTTGTATTTAGTAATCTCTTAGACAGTTCGTGAGTATGTGACACTAGTTCTGGGATATGTATACGGGTTTTATTTCAAAGTTGCTATATTATTTGTGGTGATTTGTTAACCTTCATATTGTTGACCATCGATGCCTTAGTTATCTTGTTCGTTCTAGTTGTTAATGAGTTTTATTTATTTCAACGTTGGCTTGTCTAGCGGGTTCAACGTTAGACGCAGTCATGGCCCGAAGGTGGGATTTCGGGTCGTGACAAGTTGGTATCAGAGCCCTAGGTTTCTTAGGTATCACAACTCACAGACGAACTTGGTAGAGTCTGAGGGATCTGTACGGAGACGTCTGTACTTATCCCCCAGAGGATGAAATATTAGGAATATATCTTTCAGTCTCTGTCGTGCCATTTGAATTCTAAACACTAATTGAGTCTCTATTCTACTCTTTCGCAGATGGCGAGGACGCATGCTTCCTCATCGACCGATCAGCAGCCTGATCCTCCTATTGCAGCTCCTACGAGGGGCCGAGGCCGAGGCCGAGGCAGAGGCTGGGTTCAGGCCGGAGCAGCAACCCCAGTAGAGGACCCACAGGTAGACTTTGCCCGTGAGGTTCCTACCCCGACAGTTCTAGTTGGACCAGCTCAGTTCCCGGAGGGGTTCATTGCCACCCCAGTGCTTCAGGAAGCTCTAGTCCGCTTGGTGGGACTTATGGAGAGTGTGGCTCAGACCGGTCTTCTTCCTACTACACCAGCTGGTTATCAGGCTGGGGGAGGGTCCCAGACTCCTGTTATTCATACCCCAAAGCAGGTTGCCACTCAGTTTCAGACTCCAGCACCTCAGACAGCTGGAGTAGCTCACCCGGGTATTGTGGCACCGGTTGCCGAGGGTGCAGCCATGTCAGCGGATGCTCTATGGAGACTAGATCGGTTCACCAAGTTATTCACTGCTACTTTTACTGGTGCACCATCATAGGATCCCCAGGATTATTTAGACAGCTGTTATGAGGTTCTTCGGAACATGGGCGTTGTGGAGTCCAATGGAGTTGACTTTGCTACATTTCCTATTTCGGGTTCCGCTAAGACTTGGTGGAGAGACTGTTGCCTGACCAGACCAGCCGGGTCTGCACCATTGACTTGGGCTCAGTTCTCCGAGCTATTCTT
>MDKH01013677.1:0-16047 GCA_005239495.1 Nicotiana undulata | reverse complement strand
TCTGAGCCTCGCCTCCCGCATCTTATCATCCACTGGCGCCACGCCTACTTTCTCCTGAATATCTTCATTCTTAATCCTATCTATCATAGTGTGCCCGCACATCTACCTAAGCATTCTCATCTCTGCTACCTTCATCCTTTGGATGTGGGAGTTCTTAACCGGTCAACACTCTGCCCCATACAACATGGCCGGTCTAACCACAGCTCTATAAAACTTACCTTTAAGTTTCGATTGCACTTTCTTGTCACACAAAACTCCATATGCAAGCCTCCACTTCGTCCAGCCCGCCCATATACGACTGGTGACGTCCTCGTCAATCTCCTGTCCCCCTGAATCACCGACCCGAGGTACTTGAAGCTATATCTCTTGGGGATGACCTGAGATACAAGCCTCACATCCACACCTACCCCACTCGCCTCAGCGCTAAACTTGCACTCCATATAATCAGTCTTAGACCTGCTCAATCTGAAACCCTTAGACTCAAGGGTTTGTCTCCAGACCTCCAGCCTCGCGTTAACACCGTCCCTCGTTTCATCGATCAGAACTATGTCATCCGCAAATAACATACACCATGTCACATCCCCATGGATATGGTGTGTCAGTGCATCCATCACCAAGGCAAATAGGAATCAGCTAAGCGCGGAGCCTTGGTGTAAACCTATAACAACCGGGAAATGCTCCGAGTCGCCCCCCACAGTCCTAACGTTAGTCTTAGCTCCATCATACATGTCCTTTATCGCTCTTATGTAGGCGACCGACACGCCCTTAGCCTCAAGACATCTCCAGAGCACCTCTCTAGGGACCTTGTCATATGCTTTTTCTATGTCGATAAAAACCATGTGCAGATCCTTCTTCTTATCCCTGAACTGTTCCACCAGCCTCCTAATAAGGTGGATAGCTTCCGTTGGATCGACCCGACATGAACCCAAACTGGTTGTCGGATATCGACGTCGTCCTCCTCACCCTCGCCTCAACCACCCTTTCCCAGACTTTCATAGTATGACTTAGTAACTTGATACCCCTATAGTTGTTACAACACTGGATATCGCCTTTGTTCTTGTACAACGGCACCACTGTGCTCCATCTCCACTCCTTCGGCATCTTCTTTATCCTAAAAATAACATTGAACAACCCCGTCAACCACTCCAGTCATGCTCTCCCCACAAACTTCCAGAACTCAATCGAAATTTCGTCCGGCACTGTCGCTCTACCCCTACTCATCTTAGCAAAGCCCCCACTACCTCCTCCACCCTAATGCGCTTGCAAAACCCAAAGTCTCGGAGACTCTCCGAATGCCCCAAGACCCCCAGCTCTATTTCCCGACCCCCCTCCTCGTTGAGAAGACCTCGGAAGTACGACTGCCATCTTTGCTTAATCTGAGACTCCCCCATTAATACCCGACCATCCTCGTCCTTGATGCACCTTACTTGGTCTAGGTCCCGGGCTTTCCTCTCCCTCGCTTTAACTAGCCTAAATAACTTCCTGTATCCACCTTTTTCCCCCAATTCCTCATACAGACGACCGAACGCCGCATTCTTGGCCTCCGTGACCGCCAGCTTCGCCTCCTTCCTCGCCACCTTGTACCTCTCTCTGTTCTCTCTCCTCTCCTCCTCACTGGCGCTCCCTGCCAACCTCGCATACGCTACCTTCTTCACCTCCACTTTACCTTGGACTACATCATTCCACCACTAGTCGCCTTGATGCCTGCCAGAATAACCCTTCGATACCCCTAGCACCTCCATCGCCGCCTCCCTCACAAAGGTCGTCGTCGCGGACCACATAGAGCTCGCGTTCCCACTACTCCTCCAAGACCCCATAGCGAATAAAATGAACTTAGACTATGGAAATTTTGTGTACGTATACACTGCTTCTGTACAAGCTTAAGAACTTCGGTCCCTTCAAGTGGGAAATAGAAAAAGTCATTTACCCTTCTTTTCCTTTTCTTTTCCACTTATTCATTTTCCTTTTTTCCTTCTAATTTCCATGTTCAAATATAACTAGATAATATAACAATGGTATGAATATGTCTTTTTATAAAATGCAATTTAAAATGACAATATTTCTTAAAGAGAAATTTTCAGAAACCACAATGTTTTAGTGATTATTAGCTTGTTATAGCTACCATTTACTAAATTACTTCCTATAGCAATGTTTTCAGTTGTTATAGACTGTATTCGATGTATTTTTGCTACTGTATTCATGAATACAATGGAAACTCGATGGAAAACAATGGAGTCCAGCGAAGCAGAGAATGTATTCAACTGTATTCGTGAATACAGTAACGGAATTTACGAAAAAAAGGGTCTTCAATTGTTTAAAAACTGTAAGTGAATCAATTAACGCGATAAGCTCCTAATATAACTCAACAAACTCAATTATAACACACAAAATTTGTATTTCTAGTTATAGAAAAGATTCTCAATCGGAAAACACCTCAAAAACAGAGCAATCTTCAGAGATTCAATCCATTCTTTCTTTTTTAGTGGTATCTTTACGAATAGATTTATATATTGAAAATATATAATTACATTGAATACATGAGTTAAATACATAAAAATACATTGAATACATGAAGTATAGCAGGTCATCTATAGTGCAAAAACATATGAATACATATTGCAGATACATTTGAATACATATATACATCTGAATACGTAAATTATATTAATTAAAAAAATATATGAATACATTCATGGAATACATCGAGACAGTAAATGCAATAAAATACATGGAATACAGCGAGATACATTGAAATACAATGAAAAAAAGACAGTGAATACAATGAAATACATGGAATACAGCGAGATACATTGAAATACAATGAGAAGAAAAGTAACAGACTCTTCAAGTTCCTCAACCCCAAACTCCGTCCCCAATCCACCGGTATTCAGGTTGTCGCCATGTGGGGCATCGATGCCGGTTAAATGAAGACAATTGTTGATAGCGGAATTAAAAAGAATATGTAGGGGGCTTATTGGATATGCATCCAACGCACAAGGTGCTAGTGACTCTCGGAGGCAATTAATGGCAAATTCTCGGTCCTCTGCAGTTCGTTTCCTCAAAAGTTCAATAAACCTCCGCAGAAAAAAATATGAAGACGACTTTGAGGGATCAACAAGTATTGGTCTAAATAGCATGGAGAGACAAAGCATAGGGAGACAAGTTTGAGCCGGAGGAGGGGGTTAGGGGTGACACAACAAGGAAGGGGGAAGTTGTCGCCAACCGGATCAGTCGTTGGCGGAATGCAACACCTGCAAGGTTTCTAAAAGCAGGGGTGGAAAAAACCAGGGGAAAAAGAGAAGAAAGAGGAAAGAGAGGGAGGAGAGAGTGAGAGAGAAAAATAATACATAGCGTATATAATGGCTTAAAGGTAGGAAGTGACCATAAATAGATATTTTGTTATAAAAATTAAAAGGTAGTTATAGGAGATAATTTTTTAAAGGATATTTATTTATACTATAATAAATAAGGTATCAACATTTGCTATAGGAATTATAGTGTTGGGTGTGTGAACAAAAGTCTCACATTGGTAGTTAAAAGATTAAGAGTGTAAAGAGATCTCTTCATGGTGTCAGGCCATTCGGGGAAACGGTGCGAGCTTAGCCCAAAATGAACAATATCACACCATGTTAAGAGTATTATTGAACCGTTTTAATCCAACACATAGCTAGATTATTTTTTCATCTAACTGGCAAAGTAAAGAAGATCAATTAATTACCAAGCTTATAAGATTCCACAGATTGGGTTGCTCTGCACCGTTCACTTCCAACCAAGAGGTTGTGAGTTCGAGTCACCCCAAGAGCAAGATAGGGAGTTCTTGGAGGGAAAGATGTCGATGGTCTATTAGAAATAGTCTCTCTACCCTAGGGTAGGGGTAAGGTCTACGTACACATTACCCTCCCCAGATCTCACTTGTAAAATTATATTGGGTGGTTGTTGTTGTTGTATAAAATTTCCACAAATAGACTAAGCTTCAAAGCTTTGTTTTCTTGTTTCTTTTCTTTTCTGTTATCTAAATTCTAACTTTCCGTTTCTTTCCTCCTTATAATCAATGGAAAAGAAGAAGGAAAAAAACTTTTATCGAAGAAGAAAAATACTGATCTGTGATAAGAAAAGACACTTGGTACTTCTAATCCTCGCGTATGTGAACTAGGAATGCATGTGGTCTGTCCACCAGCATCATCCAAGATACACAGGCTAAAAACTAAGTTATATGGTCCAAATATACAATCCAGCAGATATATATATACATAAATATCTCACTTTTTTTCTTGGCTGCATTTGTCTAATTCGCTTTCTATTTTTTTTTTTTTTGTGTGGCTTTTTCAAAGAGAAAAAGGATGGGGTGGAGTTGTTTCAGTGACGGGAGGATAATCTTCCAGCTTTATATGTTTTAATTAGTAGTTTAAACCTTATGTATGGATTATTACAAAAGTCATGATTATAACCTCACTCATGGTGGTTGCTTAAATAGTCTCTCACACAAAATGTTCTTCTCTCGCGCAACTCTTACTCTAATCAAAAGACCATTTTCAAATTCAAATTTCTTTTTTGTTTATTTAATTGCAATTATTATTGATATGGAAGATAAATATGATTTTCACACTGTTTTCTGTCAAAAGTTTTAAACAAATAACTTACAAATAAAAGCACTTAAAGTAAAGTTAATTAATTTACACCACTGCTACGTCTAATCTGTAATCTATTAGGATTTTGCCCATAATTTTATTTTATTAGGACTCTCTTTATTGAAGTAAGGGAAACATATTAGAATTGTGCATTTGTATATTCAAGAATGAGAACCGAACCACTCTATTTGGATTTTTGGATTTCGGATATCGAATATTCGGATTGGATATGTGTTAGGTTTTTTAAAAGTTCGAATATACAGATCGGATTCAGATTGGTATAATTTTAATCCAATTCGATCCGAAATCCGAATTATATGGACATGTATAAATATTAGACTTACATTTTAGTGTTAAGTCTTATCATTTCATTCGCCTCTCTTTAGACTCTTCTTCTCTTCGTTTATATCGAAGTATCTCTTTAATCTCTTTTCAAATTGCTATATCCGCTTTTCTTAAGTCTTACCTTTGTGTCTCTCATTCTCAGTCTCTCCTTCCTATCGGCGGACAACGACGCCTTTCTCTTATTTAGACATTTACTTGAAATTTTAGTTTATCTTATTTTGCTATGAGACTTTTGTTTTGTTATCGCTATGAAAGACATTTGTTGCATTTCAATTTAATAGAATGGTAAATAGCACTAGCCTTAAAAAGTGTAGTAGCCGATTAGATTGTTAGTAGCTTTAATAAGGCATACAATCCGATTCGAAAATCTGAAATACTTTCCTGATCCAAACTTTAAATCCAATCCGATCCAATTTAATTCGGATTGCATTTAATAAAATCCGAACTCCGAATTTACAATCCGAAATGTGCTAAATTTGATCTGATTCGATCGATGCACTACCCTAAAAAAGAATCCTAAAGGAATAAATATCCTTAGTATTTCTTATCCTTTTCTTGGAAGACTAAGGATCCCTGCTTCTCAATAACACAACAAATATCCACGATGTAGTTATTAAAGAGTTTTATTTAGGGGAGATTTTTCTCTCGATAATCTTTTTCTTTTAAATTAGTTTTATCATATGTAGGTCAATTGACCAAGTCATATTAGTTTTATATGTTTTTAGCATAATTCTCTTTATTGCCTGGTTCATCGTCCACCGTGCTTTTTATTGTTATCTTTTCGATCCCAACAAAATCAACATGACTTCGCATTTCGGGAATAACCACGTATTCCAAATCAATTCTTTGTTCTTGTTTCATTTTCTGATTTCTTTAGTTGTTTATATTTTAAAATTTTAATGTTATTTTAGGTGTATTTCTTTCCATTTTTACCTCTGAAATTATCACATGCTCATCATGTGTCCACAAGAGTCGTTTCTGATCTCCGATCCAATTAAATTAGGTGCTTTTCGACAACAACCTATCCAAAATAGGAGCCTACATAAGAGAAAAAACTAGACTTGGGACAAAATTGCAACTTAAGTGATAGATGACGCACCATGCTTATTTAGAAGTTGCAATTCCCATTAATACATATCATGCTTCATAACTTTCTTGGGACAATAATAGTAGGGGACCATCAGAGTACAAGTTTAAAAGTTTTGGGACCAATGATGAGTGGTTAGGGACAAGTTTGGCCAGATTTTCAAGGTAAGAGAGAAGACTCATTTGTTTTGCGATAAATCTCACTGCTTTGAAATCATGGACTAAGAATGCACATGATCAGCTCCAGTGGGATAGGGAACTATGGTATTTTCCATCCAAAATAATTACAAGTTCATTGATAGTCGTTATCACTTAAGCCTTTAGAATTGTCAAACAAAACGTATCCCTTCTTCTTCTCATGAATCTATGGTTCTCTAAAAGTCAAACCGCAAAAGCAAGACAGTTTACTGAAACTGTTGTTGAATTCTCTGTGATTACTGATTAATGTCCCTTCTGTTTATGGCGGAATATCATGGGTATATAACAGAATTGTTACGTTTTTTTCTTTTTCTCGTACTAGTAGTAGTATAGTATTTAGTAGGCCCGGCGAGATGGTTAAAAATAAAGACACGTGCGCAAATAGCCACTAAATGAAGCTGTCTTTACTTTAAAGCCAGTGTTTTAAATGTATTTATTCTTTAGCTACTAGTTTAATAAACTTTTACCTGACTAGACGAAATTACCCTTCTGCAATAACTTATACCTAAGCTTTTATTAACGATCAGCACAAGCAGCAGCAGGACATAACAGTGGCGAAGCCACGTAGTGTTAAGGGTGGTCAACTGACCACCCTTCGTCAAAATATTGCACTGTGTACGTAGGTAAAATATTACGTTTTAGAGGTATATAACACATATTGAACACCCTTTATCGGAAAAAAATCCACTTCTTCTAAATTTGAACACCCTTGGAAAAAATTCTAGCTTCGCCACTGGACATAACTAACTTCAGCAGCAGCAGAGACTTTGATCGCGAACTTGCAGAAGCTTCTCCTCCGATTTCAAACCATAGAATTCAACTTCTCTCGTCCAAAAATCGACATAAATTTACAGTAAGTTATGATTTTGTGTGTTTCTGTTGATTTTTATTTATTTACTATGAACTTGATGGTACGAATTAGATTTTTTTTTTTTTTTGAATTTCTGGATTGATAAGGTTAAGGACATCGGGTCCTGTAATAATTCGATAAAAATTGAGGACATAATGTTAAGGATTTGGTGTCCCCGTTGCAAATTGAATTGAAAACGTTAAGGACACAATGTCCTTAACTTTTTTGATGTTCTTCTGAATTTTACTGAAATCCTGTAATAGTTTTGAAAATTGTTTAAAATAGTTAAGGACACTAGGTCCTTAACTTTCCACGTTCATAACTTAAGGACACTAGGTCCTGAAGTTTGAATTTCAAGTTCAAAAGTTAAGGACACTTGGTCCCGAACTTTGAATTCGAAGTTCAAAAGTTAAGGACACTAAGTCCTGAAGTTTGAGTTTCACGTTCATAACTTAAGGAAACTAGGTCCTGAAGTTTGAATTTCAATTTCAAAAGTTAAGGACACTTGGTCCTGAACTTTTATTTCCAAGTTGAAAAGTTAAGGACACTTGGTCCTTAACTTACAATTCGAAGTTCATAACTTAAGGACACTAAGTCCTGAAGTTTGATTTTGAAGTTTAAAAGTTAAGGACACTAGGTCCTGAAGTTTGAGTTTCACGTTCATAACTTAAGGACACTAGGTCCTGAAGTTTGAATTTCAATTTCAAAAGTTAAGGACACTTGGTCCTTAACTTACAATTCGAAGTTCATAACTTAAGGACACTAAGTCCTGAAGTTTGATTTTGAAGTTTAAAAGTTAAGGACACTAGGTCCTGAAGTTTGAGTTTCACGTTCATAACTTAAGGACACTAGGTCCTGAAGTTTGAATTTCAATTTCAAAAGTTAAGGACACTTGGTCCTTAACTTACAATTCAAAGTTCATAACTTAAGGACACTTGATCCTTAAATTTAGGTTCCAAGTTCAAAAGTTAAGGACATTAGGTCCTGAAGTTTAATTTTCAAATTGAAAAGTTAAGGACACTAGGTCCTGAAGTTTGAGTTTCAAGTTCATAACTTAAGGACACTTGGTCCTGAAGTTTGAGTTTCAAGTTCAAAAGTTAAGGACACTTGGTCCTGAACTTTTATTTCCAAGTTGAAAAGTTAAGGACACTTCGTCCTTAACTTACAATTCGAAGTTCATAACTTAAGGACACTTGGTCCTGAACTTACAGTACTTGTTCTTAATTATACAAGGATTGCTCTTGACTTGCAGGATGGAAACAATATGCATTATAGTTGCATTTAATGGTAGATGGACTGAAGACTATAAGTATCTTGATCATCAAACAAAGCTTGTTCTAGTACCTGAGGCAATTCAGTTTGAAGATTTCATTAAACAGATCTTTGAAGTTATTGAATTGGATAGAGACAAGTTTGAAGCAATGATATGGTTTGATATCAACCTGGGAACAAGTAAGGGAATGCTTGTATCCAAAGATTTAGATCTTCACACATGTATAGAGTTACTAAAAACTCATTCACTCTTCAAGGGCTGTCGTTTCATTGTTGATATTTCGGAAAGAGATTTTGGATCAACAGGCACCCTTGAAAATGTCAACAGAGAAACTGAACATGACAATCAAAACAAATGCCAATAGATAATGGAAATAGATATGGTTGAAGCTCAACCAATAACTGAAGAGGTGCTTCAAACATTTGATTCTATTCAAGTTGAAGGACAAAGCATTCTAGAGACTGACAACGAACAGGCTTTGGGTATTCAAGTCTTAGAGAGTGCACCGGTAATCGAAGAAGTTGCTGAAAAAACTTCTACTCAACTAACTAGACGAAGGTCAAATTCGAAACAAAAAGAATCCCCAACAACGATATTAAGAGAAAATGCTTCGTTGGATGAAATAAAATTGGGATCAATATTTGACAAAAAGAAGAGTATAATTAACTGTTTTTCGAATATAGCAATTAAAGGAAATTTTGAATTTAAGGTTGTTAGATCAAGCTCAACAAGATATTCATTGAAATGCAATGATGATAGGTGTGGGTGGTGTGTGCGTGCTTTCAGAATTAAAGATTCAACATTATTCAAGATAGTAAAGATCGAGAAAAATTATGGCTGCTCAGTTAACACTATGAAAGCTGATCAAAGGCATGCAACTTCAAAATTTATTAGTGGTTACATTATTGACAATCTTCGAGACCCAAGGTTTGAAGTTACACCAGCTTTTGTCATGGCAGAAATGCAAAAATTGCATGGACTAGACATTGGTTATCACAGGGTGTGGCGTGCTATTCAACGTGCTTATGCTTTAATAAGAGGAACTCCTGAAGAGAATTATGAATTATTGTCTTCATACTTGTATATGATGAGAAGTAAAAACCCGGGAACATATACTAACATAAAGATAGACGACAACAACAGGTAAACAATCAAAAAGAAGTTTATTAGTCTATTTTATAAACGTTAGCACATTTTTGTTTTTAACCAGTTAAAAAGTTAAGGACGTGTTGTCCTTAACTTTTATGTGTGCAGTCAAAAAGTTAAGGACTGTCTGTCCTTAACTTCTGACCTTGTTAGTCTAACTTCAGGACTACCTGTCCTTCACTTTTGACCTTGTAAGTCGAAGTTAAGGACTACTGTTAACCTTCTTTTATACTGTATTTTCAGGTTTGTTTATATGTTTTATACATATGGATCATCAATAGCTGGTTAGAATCATTGTAGACCAGTGATTGTTGTTGATGCAACTTTTTTAAAGTCAAAATTTCGTGGTGTTTTAATGATTTCAGTTTCAAAGGATGCAAATAACCAAATTTTCCCACTAGCCTTTGGAATAGCAGAATCTGAAAATAACAATTCCTATAAGTGGTACTTTAGTAAGCTTCGCAATGCAATTGGAAGTCGTGAGAATTTGATTTTTTTTATCAGACAGGCATCAAGCTATTGCATATGCCATCGCAAAGGTATATCCTGAAAGCCACCATGGGATTTGTATCTATCATTTGGAGCACAACCTAAAGCGAAGGAAAGTGAAAAGTGAGGTCATAAGACTTTTTCAAAGTGCTGCAAGAGTATACAGGCGCAAAGAATTTGATCTTTACATGTCAGATATAGCAAAAGTAGATAAGAAGACTTATGACTACTTGATGGAAGAACCACCGGAAAGGTGGGCACGTTCTTGTAGTCCACGACGAAGATATGACATGCTCACAACAAACATAGTCGAGTCAATGAATTATGTCCTATTAGAAACAAGGGAGCTTCCTATATTAAGAATGATGGATTTCATCCAAGTGAAGCTACAACGTTGGTTTTATGAAAGAAGAAATCAAGCAGAAGGAACTTTTTATGATGATTCTTGTTGGGTAGAAGAGGAATTGAAGAAAAATATAGATTTAGCATTTACTTTGAATGTAAGTATTATGTTCTATGTTTAGGTTATTATTTTTATATAATGTACTAACTTATAATTTTTCAACATTGAAGGTCTTCCTTGTTGATTCATGGCGTTTTAGAGTTGAAGAAGAAGGAATTACATTCTTGGTGGACTTAAACAAAAGAACATGTGATTGTTTTCAGTTTCAATTTGATGAATTACCATGCATACATGCAATTGCAGCTATCGAGAAGAAAAACATCAACAATTCCAACTTTTGCTCGCACTGGTACTTAAAGGAATCTTGGCTGAAAACATATGAAAGACAAATACATCTTGTAGCACATACTGATTCTTGGATTGTACCAGAGAGTGTTAAGTCACAAATTATTAAACCTCCAGATTTCAAAGTTCCACCAGGTAGAAGCCAGAAGAAAAGGCATATTCCAGTTACCGAGTCATCAAAAATATCATTCAAATGTGGTCGTTGCAGAAGAATTGGTCATAATAGAACAACTTGTATATATTCTCTGGCAGTCCATCCATTTTCTAGGAAGCATAGAGAAGAGTAGATTTATTGACTCTTTTAAGCTTTTGCTATGAATTGGATTCATTTAGATTATTCTTATTTGAGCAGATGTCTGAATTTTGAAAATTTCTTTCCGCTCACGTTCTTTTTTTTCCTTTTGATTTCAAAGTTCAGAAGTTAAGGACATGCAGTCCTTAGCTTTGACTTTTAAGTTCAGAAGTTAAGGACAGGGAGTCATTAACTTTCACTTACAGGTTTATAAGTTAAGGACAAGTAGTCCTTAACTTCGACTTACATGTTTAAAAGTTAAGGATAGGCAGTTCTTAACTTTCACTTACAGGTTTATAAGTTAAGGACATGCAGTTCTTAACTTCCACTTACAAGTTCAAAAATTAAGGACAGGAAGTCCTTAACTTCCACTTACAGGTTTAAAAGTTAAGGACAGGAAGTCCTTAACTTCGACTAACAGGTTCAAAAGTTAAGGATAGACAGTCCTTAACTTTGAGTTCAAAGTTTAAAAGTTAAGGACGAGCAATCCTTAACTTCGACTTACAGGTTTAAAAGTTAAGGACAAGCAGTCCTTAACTTTGACTTTCAAGTTCAGAAGTTAAGGACAGGAAATCCTTAACTTCTACTTACAGGTTCAAAAGTGGACATGCAGTCCTTAACTTAAACTTTCAAGTTCAAAAGTTAAGGACATGCAGTCCTTAACTTCGACTTACAGGTTCAAAAGTTAAGGACACTTGGTCCTTAACTTTGAATTTGAAAATAGACAAATCAATAATTGAAAGAAAACAAGAAATCAAAAACATGATGCCTTCATATTACTTCTGAAATTGTAATTTTGCATAGTTGTGACAAAAAATTATGCTATGAAACAAAATAAAATTGCCTTTTGCAAAATTTACAAGAAATTTCAGAATTCATATGGATTCTTAATAAAAAATCAACTACAACTAAGTTTCTTTACAACTAAACTACAGCTCCTTCGGACAGCAAGTTTCATTTTCACTATCATAGTCGTCGCCAACATTTTCTGGTGGTGTATCATAACCAGAATTTCTTTTCCACTCTCCATGTGCCCAAATATTTGCTGCAAGTTCTTTTCTAAAATCTTTTATGTCTTCAGGTTGGAATTTCTCCACATCCTTTCCCATCATCAACAACTCCACATATTTGATTAGGAATGAACCACAATCAGTCCTATGAAAATGTAAGATATGGAGTCACTTAAATAATAAATCTAAAGTACATATAAATTATATAACAAATAACAACACGTACGATCCAGTTTGGTGTGGTGATCTTTGCCACTTAATATCAAATTTGTTGAATGCATTTCCAAAAGACTTGTGATTTTTCTCAAACTGTGAGAACTTTAGCAAGTGGGGGATCACGCGTGCATACATTTCAATGTGCTTCATTCTTGCCTCATATGGCTCACTATATATGGAATCATACACATCAATCTTTTTCTCATTCAAGTCCAATACCCCCAAAAGAAAATGTGTCACAACATCATCTTCTTCTGAAAGAAGGCGACATGGAAAAAAGATTTTGTCAACCTCTGTCCAAGCAATTCCACATCTACGATTGTCACACCACACATATGGTGTCAGAACCAATTGATTATCACCACACCAAAAGGCATATGTAACATCTTCATTGAATTCCTTATATATATGTAGCATATAGTTATCATAAACTATATCTGTAGTTGTGCAACGTAAAGGATGGTCGCGAGGGTGGTAGCATTCCTTCTTTCTCAAATAATATAGGGCAATGTCAATATGTTTCATAAAAAAGCAAAAAATAAAACAAATCCATAAGTCATAAAATAATTAAAAAACAGTAAATTAAGAATAAAGAAAATAAATGCCTTGCGAATTATCAAACATTATCATCAAGTACACAGTTACTATCTGAAAGCTCAAGGAAGAACATTTTGCTACTGATTTTTAGCTGATACAATTTGTATGGATTCTTTCTCACACTATTATCATCAGCATATATATTAGTTTGTCCCCTGAAAATTTTGAAATATCAAAATTAGAATTTAGTCCTCATTTCCTAATTAAGCACATCTAGTTCTAAACTAAAACTAAGAAGCTCAAAAGTTAAGGACACTAGGTCCTGAAGTTTGAGTTTCAAGTTGAAAAGTTAAGGACAACATATCCTGAAATTTGAGTTTCAAGTTGAAAAATTGAAGACACATGGTCCTAAAGTTTGATTTTCAAGTTCAAAACTTAAGGACACTAGGTCCTGAAGTTTAAGTTTCAAGTTGAAAAGTTAAGGACTCATGGTCCTGAAGTTTGAGTTTCAAGTTGAAAAGTTAAGGACACTTGGTCCTGAACTTTGATTTCCAAGTTCTAAAGTTAAAGACACTTGGTCCTAAACTTAGATTTACATTCACAGAACTTAAGGACACTTAACTTTAGGAATTTCAAAATCAATACACTTAGTCCTAAATTTAAATTCACAAGTTAAGGATATAAATTTAAGCAATTAACAAATAATAAAATACATTAAGGGACTTACGCTTTTTTGTGACCTTTCCTTTTCTCCTTGCCCAACCACGCAATGAATTTCTTCAATAATTTTGTATCATCTTTGGCATAATGAAAAATACATGTACGAGTATATTTTGATTTTATCCAGCCTGAATTGTTGGGAGTATTTTCATTATGTGCCATCGATTTTGCTGTTTTTCTTTCATGTTCAAAAGGATATTTTAACTGCCAACTAAACATCTTATTCCTTTTTCCTCGACCAAGCTCTTCTTCAATATTTCCTTCAACCTCCATAGTCTAAACCTCATCAATGCTCATTTGTGTACTTGGAGGAGTAGGAGTAAGAATAGAAAATGATGGACCATCATAACCAATACTATCATCTCTCTTCCTTTTCCTAGTATATTGGTTAAGAGCTTCATCTTTGTTTTGCTCTGCAGACAAAACTATATATACACATTAGTTTGCTGCAAGTTGTCAGCAGTTTCAATTATGAATATAATATTTAGGACACAATCAATACATGTCTTGTTCACACTGCCTTCTTGTATTTTTTCAACAGACGATTGAGCTGACATATTGGTTGCATTTTCTTTATCTTCCAACTGCACATTTTCTTTATCTTGCAACTGTTCTCCATGTTCTTCAATTGCAAGTTCACAAGATTCTACAAAATATTCAAAAGAGCTAACACAATTAGTACTTGTTACTAATCTTTGATTAAAACAAACATGTATAAAATTAAAAAAAAACCACTGTCTAACCTTTTGCAACTGTCAAGATGATCCCAGTTAAATCATTATCTTCAGTAGCATTTTCTTCGCTTCCAATATTGTCGGGAAGAGAGCGAGGTGTAGAGAGATCACATGTTCCATCTATGCATTTGGAAACAATCTCACTTATGCTTGTTCCTTGGGTATTTTCGAAATCTTGAGATTGTACTCCAGTTCTCTCTTGATACTCCACTCCATCTTCTTCCCTTGCAGCTTCAAAAGATTCTGTAACATTTACAATTAATACTCATTCTAATAATTTACTAAAACTAACATTCAACAAATCATGAAAATTCAATCTAACCTTGATTGGCAGAATTTTGAAATCCAAACTTCTCTTTATATGTGAGAGGTGTAGACATATCATGTGTTCCTTCAAAGCATTTGCATATAATCTCACTTACACGTGTTCCCAATGGACTTTCTAAATTCTGAGATTGCACTACACATTTACAGTTTTTTTATGTTACTCCTGTCTCTTTTGGATTTTCCTGCTCTTGAAATTCTACAACATCTTGAACTTCCACTCCATCAATAGATTCTACATATATTTGTAACACAAAAAAGTTTATATGTGTTACGCTATTTAATATAAATTTCAATGACAAAAAATTCATAATCTATATCTAACCTTTCCCAATTTGAGTGCCAATGTCAGTTTCATCATCTAGATGTGCATCTCTATAATCGCTTTCATACTGAACTTCTGCATGCACATCTGTATCATTACGTTCATCACCACCTGCATCTTTGTTAATTGTCACAGTAGGTTCTGTACCATCACCATGATCATCAACTCCATCTTTAGTAATTGGAACACTAGATTCTCTCTCTATGTTCCGTTCATCAGCTTTCACAAATATCTTCAACAAAGTATCAATCTTTGATCCTAGACTTTTTCTTTAAATATTGTGAAAGAAACAAAATTAGAAACTTAAGGACAAACAATCCTTAACTTTGAATTTCAAGTAAAAAAGTTAAGGACACTTGGTCTTTAACTTTGAATTCCAAGTTAAAAAGTTGAGGACACTTGGTCCTTAAGTTTGAATTCCAAGTTAAAAAGTTGAGGACACTTGGTCCTTAACTTTGAATTATAAGTTCAAAAGTTAAGGACACTTGGTCCTTAACTTTGAATTCCAGAGTTCAAAAGTTAAGGACACTTGGTCCTTAACTTTGAATTCCAAGTTAAAAAGTTAAGGACAATAGGTCCTTAACTTTGAATTCCAAGTTCAAAAGTTAAGGACATGGTATCCTTAACTTTAAACTAACTGAAATTAATGATATTACCTTCATATCATTTTCAATCTTTTTTTATGTCACAAATATCTTCTGATTTATTCTAGTAACTTCAGCCTGCAGATCCTTTTTAAACTGCTCTGATAATCTCTGAATAAAAAATCATAAAAATAAAAAAGTCTCTTAAGCAAAATACAATCAAATAAAAAACTAATGCTATTAAAAGACAGAAAACTTACTTTAACAATTTCCTTAAGAATGATTTCATCAAATTGTGTGGAAGAAGGCATTGAGCTTTAATCTTGAGAAAATGACTTATGCACAGTAACAGGCTCCGCATCTCTTCACAAGCAATACATGGTGCCACCTCGATCAATTTATACAACTATTATATAAGAAAACAAACACATAAGTTTTCAGAACTAAAACACATAAACAAAATTTAAAAAAAAAAACCGAGTAATCAAATTAACTTACACTTTCATTATGGAAGTATCTTTTACACAGAGAATCATATTGTG
>ML257841.1:28852-47843 GCA_005239495.1 Nicotiana undulata | reverse complement strand
GGACAATGGATTCGAGACGACCAAAAGAAGACGTCTCGGTTCAGAATAAAAGAAAAAAAAAGAAAAAGAAAAGAGTTGAACCCCAAAGTGCAGAAGTGGGAAAGACGTGGACTATTCAGGACGAGATTGAAGTCATCCATTTTATATATCCTGCCTTGATCCGAAAAGCTGAAGAAGATTTAACCAACACCTACAACGAACAAGCATCAAGATTCAGATCGGAGTCTGTATAAAGAAGCAGTCAAGACTCAAGATTAAGCTTCAGAAGACCCGTAGATAGGAATCTTGTAACTCGTAGCTGATAGGCTTAGTTAGTCTTTTTCATTTGGATTTTGATGTAATAGAAGGACCATGAACCGGAGCCTCGGACGGAACCACGCTCGACTCTCGAACTCATCACTCCATCACTCCAAAACTTCTAGAACTATACCGACCTGATTCCTTTATAGCCAAGGATATGTAGGCAACCTCTGAAGCAAGGTTCGGTCAAAACCTTTTCAAAATGCTTACAAATGGAGTACCTAACGGGCAAAAATTGCTCGTGGTTGCTCACTTTATCTTTGCCCGAAAACCCTTCATGTTCTCGAGCAAAGAGGGGCAGCTGTGAACACCTAATTTTTGCCCCGCATAGAAATTACTCCTACAATAATCAAAAAATAACTTTTAATGAATTTTAGGAACTTTTTTTATTTTAGTTGCATTTCATGCATGTTTAATATTTTAAAATCATAGAAAAATCATTAAAAAATTGTCATATTTTTTCATTTCATGTAATCTTAGGTTTAATTCGCATTTTTAGAAATTAATTACCCTTTAATTGATAGATTAATATATAAAAGTCACAAAAAATATACATTAGCTTAATCAATTAGTTTATTAATTAGTTGAAATGTTAATTAGGTCGTTTTGATAAAAGAAATTTAATTAGTAGTAAAATGAGCATTTTTGAAAGATAAAATTTGCCCTTGTTTCAAGTTGGCCTAATTTCAGGGCCCAAAATCCCAGGTCCAACCAAATTCCCCACATTCCAACCCTAATCTCCTTCTCTATATAATAGAGACCTAATTGAACACAAAAGAGGGGACCTCCTAGATACCAAAAAAACGGCGCCCCTGAACCTTCTGTTCCTTCTTCTTCAAAAATCAGCTTCAAAACCCCTCCATAAACCAGCCCTTAAAACCATCTTGAATAAGTCTCAAAGAAGCCCCAAAAACCAGAAAACGGCAACCAACCTTCCTCATTTCCATTGCCGGCGAACTCGCCGGAAACAAGAGAGCAGCAGCCACCAAAACTGGCTAAACACTCCAGCAAAATACTCCTAAAATCGACACCAAAATCAGTTGTGAAATAGCTCGAAGACAACAACTCCCAAAGTCAAGTTAGAGATCATCATTGAGGCCACCGTTCGATTCATTCGGGTTCGAGGTTCTTTGTCCCACGAAAGCCAGTCAGAAATCAAAGTTCCGTTGTTCGTTTAAGGTCCGGTTTTACCCCAGTGCCCATTTCTATATGTTCAGTTGTCTTGTCTTTTGTTTTCTTTACTAATTACTGTAAACATGTTTATTTTAATGTGATGAACTGAAGACTGTATATGTTTCCTTGCCTTTTCGTTAGTTTGATATCTTAAAATTGGTAGGAGTAACGATAAGATTAATGTAGGAAATCATTTGTTCCATTTAATTTGTGAACAGTTCGTAGCATCCTTGTAGGTTGGGGGTAGTAATCATGTTAGGGTCCATGTTAACATAGTGTAGAAATATTAAAATGGGATGTGTGTTGGTTTAAGCCTGAAAAGGATTTGGGCCAAAAAGACTTCTGTCTGGCCCAAATGTCAATAAAGCTACAAATTAGCCCACCTTTCTATAACAAATTTATTTTACTTTTCTCCACAAATTTATTCCATAACTCATGGACCTTTACAACAATCTCAAATTAGTTTATTTTAGGAAAATCATGAACACCGTAGTTTATTTTAAGCATGATTAATAATAAATTATCGTGGTTGTGGGTACGGCTCCCGTGGCATAGTCATGATACGTAATCCCATTCGGGCGTGCATTTCATGTGACCCGACCATAACTTCAAACAATAATTAAATAAACATGTTGTATATCGCGGGTGCATTTCATGTGGCGCGGTTTGCAACGTGTACCAAAACGCCAAGTGTACGACATCGTGACTTGTTCAAAAAGTAATCCCATACATAATTAAAAGTGGTATAAAAGTGATAATGCACAAAAGGTTTTAAAACACGTAATTAATTAGATAATTAGGCCAATTAATAATAGTTGAGCGACCGTGCTAGAACCACGGAATTAGGGAGTGCCTAACACCTTCTCTCGGGTTAACATAATTCCTTACCCGGTCTTCTGGTTTGCAGACTTTTAACGGAGTCAAATTTCCTCTATTTGGGATTTAAAATAAATTGGTGACTTGGGACACCATAAATTATCCCAAGTGGCGACTCTGAAACCAATAAAAAATCTCAAATTCGAATAATGTCACTATAATAGGAAAAACTCCTTTGTCCCACCCTTATCGGTGAAAAAAGGAGGTGTGACACCCAAGTGCCAAGAACTGTATAATAAATGATGTAAAGAGATGTGAACCGAATAATTAAATTTATATGGTTATGTCCCAGAGTGAGATGGCTTATCCGAGATCGGACTTCATGTTGTACACATGGTGGTAATAACATCGCAAATGTGATATTGGTAATGTCTCACTATTTCAAGTGAGATGGCTTAGCCGGTCGGGTAGAGACCGGACTCCGTGTGATAACGACACGGTGGTAATTATGAAACTATGATGTTGTAATATCTCACTTGGGATTGCTTAGCCGGTCGGGCTGAGACCGGACTCCGTGTGAAAATGACACGGTAGTATATTTGTAACGACCCGGCCGGTCGTTCCGTAGAAATTTTATTATTATTCATGTTTTTTCCTTGTCATAGCTTGGTTATAATGTTTATTATGTGTTAGAGTTGGTAGGCTTGGAATCAGAATGATTGTAGTGAGAGTTTAGTCATTCAGTCTCTAAACAATAGCCTAAAAGTGGGAAAAGTCAAATGAGAGTTGAATTATTGGTAAACAACCTCGGAATGCGGATTTTATGGTCCGGATAGTTTCGTTAGGTGATTTGGGACTTAGTAGTGTGTTCATAATATTTTTGTAATGTCCGGTGTATAATTAGGCTTGAATTGGCGAAGGTTAGTTTTTGGTGATTTCCGGTCGGCAGTGGAAAATAGGCTATCGAGGTCGGAATGGAATTCCGGAAGTTGGAACAGTTTCGTAATGTCATTTTGGATATGTCTGCAAAATTTCAGGTCAATCGGAGTTGTTTTGGATAGTTTCGGCATCGTTGGTGGATTTTAGAAATTGTAAAGTTCTTAGGCTTGAATCCGATGTGATTTTGGTGTTTTGACGTTGTTTTTAGTGTTTGGAGAGTGAAACTAAGTTTGAATGATCACATGTTATTTGGTGGTATAATTGGTTGGGGTCCCGGGGCTCGGGATTGATTTCGGGTGGTTAACGGACACTTCCGGACTTAAAAATCTGTTGTTTTGCTGGTGTGTTGCAGGGTGTAAATTCATCTATGCGATCGCGAGGTGTCATATGTGATCATAGGTCTGTTGGTGAGGCCCTAGAATTTGTTCTGTGCTATCGCACTTGAGGAGCTGCGATCACGGAGTAGAGGGAGTGCAAGTTGTGCGATCGCGTAGGAGGGGGTGCGATCGCACAGTGGTCTTGGCGCGAGGGGGAAAGGATAGCTGGTGCACTATGCGATCGCGTGCACAATGCTGAGATTGCATGAGGGAGTGGAGAAGACCCTGTGCGAACGCGCCTGGGAGCGTGCGAATGCACAGGGTATTTTACTAAAAAAAACTGGGCAGTTATATTAAAAACCCTTCCGCGACCATAACCTATTTTTACACCATTTTTGTACGGAAGGAGAGCTTTGAGGCGATTTTGAAGAGTAAAAATCAGTGTTCTTCATAGAGGTAAGTATTTTGGACCTTAAAACTCGATTATAGGTGATTAAGAAACATAATCTCAGTGTTTAATTCATGAAAATTAGTAGAAAAAGTTGTGGTTAGGGCTTGCGATTATGAGACCTTTAAGGCATGATTTGAGGGGTCAAACAAACTTCGATTTTAGCATTCTTTATATGTACAGACTCGTGAGATAATGAAAAACATTTTGGTATAAAAAATTTCGAGTTCCGAGATGCGGGCCCGGGGTCAGATTTTGGCTAATTTCGGGGTTTGATCTAAAATTGGTATTTTTCAATTGGAATTCATTCCTTAAGCATAATTTGATGATAACGGTCTGATCTTTATAGATTTGGAGCGCTTGGAAGTTGATTAGAGAGGCAAGCGGGTTGCAGAGTAGCTTTTCGGGCTAGTTTGACGTAATAATGTCTTTAAATCCTGTCCTGAGGGTATGAAACCCCAGACCTTGCATCTTTTCACGGATTTTGGAATGCAAAGATTGGACCTTTGGAAATATATTCCATATTTAGGCAACTATTGAGTTGCGAAACCGATTTTTAAGCCTATGCTTAATAGTATTGATATATTTTGATATGATTTGGGTTGTAAGCCATGTTTGGGGCCTAGTGCCGATCTGTTTACCCCTTGGGGGATGATTTTACTATTTTCCTCACTTGATATGTTATGATTTTCACTCATCCTTTTCTTGATAATTGTTTTGACACTCAGAGTATTTTGATATTATTTATTGAAAATGAAACACTGTTTTTGGGTCGAGAACCCGGTATATTTATGGCCTGAGGGGCATGTTGAGAGTGTCTGACTGAGTGAGGCTGCGGGCCAATGATGTGAGGATGATATGATATGAGAGAGGCCGAGGGCCAATATTGTGAGTGATTTATGCCAAGATGTGGCTTGTTATAGTGCTTGGGCTGTAGGAGCCCCTCCGGAGTCTGTACACACCCCTAGTGAGCGTAGGTACCTATTGAGTGATGTTGCACGCGGGGCTGATACTGAGTGATTGTGAGGTTTCCTGATGGGCTGATACTGAGTGACTGTGAGGTTGCTTGCTGGGCTGATACTGCATGATGGTGAGGTACTGATGGAAATGTTATGAAAGAATATTATGACCCGAAGGGCAGTTTTATGATGATTTTACTGAGTTTTGACTATGATTCACTTCATTTTTTTCAACTGATTTTACTGAGCGTTTTACTAAGAAATATTGGAAAAATATACTTGTTTCAAAGGATTTTTCTGGAAATTGGTTTTCGAACTTATGTATTTGATGAATACTTTATGGTGACTTGGTGTTTTACTGTTTTTGGTGGATTGGTGTTTGTGTTGTGTGTTTTTTATTTCTCAAACTGTGATTTATTTTCATTACTAATGAGTTGGCGTACTCATCATTACTCTCTGCACCCCTGTGTGCAGATCCAGGTACTAGTGCAGAGCAGTAGCCGTCTTCGTTCGTATTCAGCAGATTTACGGGATTTCGAGGTAGCTGCTCAGCGCCCGCAGCTTCTCCAATTCCCTTCCCTTATCAGTATTAGTATTATTTCATAGACGTTGTTTAAGACATTAGTAGATTTAGTTTTTTTCTTAGATGCTCGTGACCATGTTGACTCCAGTCTTAGGAGAGTTGTTTAGACTATTATTGGGGCGTTAAGACTTAAACAATTTATTTTATGCTTGTTTGCTGCTTATTATTGATTCGTGAATTATTATAATAGAACAAATGTGTAGAAATGTGATGGTTGGCTAGCCTAGTTCCACGTTATGCTATCACGACCTGTTAGGATTTGGGGTTGTGACAATATTAAAATTGTGGCACTTGGCTTTAAAGAATACTATCCAAAAGATNGGGGGGGGGCTTGCTACATCTTTTAATAGATGTAGGTGGCTTTGATGCTGGCAGTGCTGATCGCAGGTAGCGGTGCCTTCGTTTTCTCTCCACAACATTTTTGGTGAGCCCCATTTCTTTCTGGGGTTATGTATAGAATATGTCACATTTCTTTTGCTTATGTTGTTACGCTTTGAGGTATAGCCGGGGCCTTGTCGCCGGCAGGGTCACTTTGTCTTTTCTATCTTTAGAGGCTTCGTAGACAGATTGTGGGTGGTGTCGGGTATTGAAAATTTAACTAGAAATGTTGTTAGTTAGAAAAATATTTCCTTTGTATTTATCGTAATAGTTTGTTTAGTATGATTGTAACTGTTAATGGAAGACAAAGATAAAAATTGTCAATGTAATGCTCATAAAGTAAGATTTATGGAGTTCATCTCCTTGTTATTCATACATTAATTTTGGGTAGAATGAAACCTAATAGGCTTGCTCAGTCGGGCTTGCTAGGTTGAGCACCGATCGCGCCCCTCGGTTTTGGGGCGTGACAAACTTGGTTNATTGGTTTTCGAACTTATGTATTTGATGAATACTTTATGGTGACTTGGTGTTTTACTGTTTTTGGTGGATTGGTGTTTGTGTTGTGTGTTTTTTATTTCTCAAACTGTGATTTATTTTCATTACTAATGAGTTGGCGTACTCATCATTACTCTCTGCACCCCTGTGTGCAGATCCAGGTACTAGTGCAGAGCAGTAGCCGTCTTCGTTCGTATTCAGCAGATTTACGGGATTTCGAGGTAGCTGCTCAGCGCCCGCAGCTTCTCCAATTCCCTTCCCTTATCAGTATTAGTATTATTTCATAGACGTTGTTTAAGACATTAGTAGATTTAGTTTTTTTCTTAGATGCTCGTGACCATGTTGACTCCAGTCTTAGGAGAGTTGTTTAGACTATTATTGGGGCGTTAAGACTTAAACAATTTATTTTATGCTTGTTTGCTGCTTATTATTGATTCGTGAATTATTATAATAGAACAAATGTGTAGAAATGTGATGGTTGGCTAGCCTAGTTCCACGTTATGCTATCACGACCTGTTAGGATTTGGGGTTGTGACAATATTAAAATTGTGGCACTTGGCTTTAAAGAATACTATCCANGGGGGGGGGCTTGCTACATCTTTTAATAGATGTAGGTGGCTTTGATGCTGGCAGTGCTGATCGCAGGTAGCGGTGCCTTCGTTTTCTCTCCACAACATTTTTGGTGAGCCCCATTTCTTTCTGGGGTTATGTATAGAATATGTCACATTTCTTTTGCTTATGTTGTTACGCTTTGAGGTATAGCCGGGGCCTTGTCGCCGGCAGGGTCACTTTGTCTTTTCTATCTTTAGAGGCTTCGTAGACAGATTGTGGGTGGTGTCGGGTATTGAAAATTTAACTAGAAATGTTGTTAGTTAGAAAAATATTTCCTTTGTATTTATCGTAATAGTTTGTTTAGTATGATTGTAACTGTTAATGGAAGACAAAGATAAAAATTGTCAATGTAATGCTCATAAAGTAAGATTTATGGAGTTCATCTCCTTGTTATTCATACATTAATTTTGGGTAGAATGAAACCTAATAGGCTTGCTCAGTCGGGCTTGCTAGGTTGAGCACCGATCGCGCCCCTCGGTTTTGGGGCGTGACAAACTTGGTTTCAGAGCCTAAGGTTTTAAAGTGTCCTAGGATGTCTCGAAGCCGTGTCTAGTAGAGCCCTTCTTATCGGTGTGTATTCGACCACATCTATAATTAGGGGGCTACTTGGACATTTAGGAATTTCACCCTTCTTTGATACTCCAACCGTGCGATAGAGCTCAAGATCGGGAGCTAGTTCCCTCTCCAAGTCTTATTCTCAAGATGAGTAATCTTGATACCGAAATCTGTGAATTTGAAGCATGTAAGGAGGGATTGGTCCCACTATTGAGTACGAAGGAGATTGCCAAAAGGCTTGTTAAAAGAATGTATTTAGCCTTGGAGGGATTAGTAGAACATGTCACTAAGGGGAGTGANACATTAGTAGATTTAGTTTTTTTCTTAGATGCTCGTGACCATGTTGACTCCAGTCTTAGGAGAGTTGTTTAGACTATTATTGGGGCGTTAAGACTTAAACAATTTATTTTATGCTTGTTTGCTGCTTATTATTGATTCGTGAATTATTATAATAGAACAAATGTGTAGAAATGTGATGGTTGGCTAGCCTAGTTCCACGTTATGCTATCACGACCTGTTAGGATTTGGGGTTGTGACAATATTAAAATTGTGGCACTTGGCTTTAAAGAANAGTCTTATTCTCAAGATGAGTAATCTTGATACCGAAATCTGTGAATTTGAAGCATGTAAGGAGGGATTGGTCCCACTATTGAGTACGAAGGAGATTGCCAAAAGGCTTGTTAAAAGAATGTATTTAGCCTTGGAGGGATTAGTAGAACATGTCACTAAGGGGAGTGACCTTGTCCCTATTAATGTCACTGCACCACCAAATCCTATAGTATATCGGTATGGTACCAACGTAAGTTAGGGATGTGGAGTCGAGGGGCATCGATTAAGTCGTCGCCCTATCAACCTAAAGTCGTTAAGTCAGTCACTCCTTGGTGCATCATCATGAGCAACACCCAGATTCTACTCACTATGTATGTACGTCCGTAGTGGGGAGAGTTCTCATAATTATGGTCTTGACAAGACATTGAATCACAAAACATTGCATGCGTCTACTCTTTGAACGAGATCCGCTATTTCGTGAGTCCACTCCACCACAAACTCTCTTATTTGCAATCTCTTATGAGATTGAGCTCTATAATCATGTCCTTGAAATGAGTTGTAACTATAGAATTACTATTTTTCCACATGCTTTTCTAAACTGTCAACAAGGGACTATGCTTGAAGAATTTCTTATCAAATTAATGGATGAGCCATTATCATATTTTCGCACAAAATAAAAAGATATATTCTCTCGACCCTTTTATTCTTCTATATTCAAAATCCCATGTCATTTTCTTCGAGTTTCCGCTTCAATCTGAATGTTGACATAGTATCATAGTGAAGATCTTGATTTGTTTCATCATCATCTCTGATATGATAGTGCCCTCGCTTTATCTTTGTTGAGACTTTAATTTTGGCTTAATGGTCGGAATCGGCAAGATTTTCATTTGTTTGGCGAGAATCCCCCTCTTCTCTGACAGGTTATTTTCTAGATTTGGTCTGCTCAATTATTCTTGACATTTCTAAGTCTCAATCGAAGCTTGGGTCTGTCGAGCCCCTATGTAGCTGGACCATGCTACTTATTCTTGTGGCTCATCTTATTCTTGAAGGTTGTTCTTCTTCTGGTTGTAAGGAAGACGGGCATTTTTGCTCCTCTTTTGATTCGCATGATACTTGTTTGAGTGTCTCTATATGTTAATTGCTCTATGTTGATACGAATCCAACTGATTTTGATGTTAGTAGTGGCTCCACTAGACGTGAAGCTATTGAGTTTACTCATAAAACCTCAAGTTCTCTTTTGTTAGTTCCTCTGACATACCCGACCTTCCCCTAGTTGTTGTCCCATTTCTCAGTCCCAAATTTTGATGGCTGAAGGAAGAGCATAATTGTGTCCTTGACATCTAGAAATAAAATTTCCTTTATCAATGGTAATCCACCCAAATCCTTTGCCAATTCTGCTATCAAGACAATGGGATAGATGTAGCTGTCACGACCTAAATTACCAACCTTAGGGATCGTGATGGCGCCAAACACCACACTTACTAGGCAAACCAATGTTAGAATTCTATTGACTAGTTTTCTCAATTTATTTGCTTAGGCATAAATAAATCAATTTAAAATGGACTTAATTAACATAATTCCCAACAACCTCGAAACAAAATGATAATAATAACCAACTAAATGAAACGAACCACGAACTAATTATATAATCAACTCTAAGACTACCCCAGGGTCTGGTGTCACAATCCACGAATTACTAAAGAATACTACAAATAATGGCTGAAAGAAATAGTGTAACTGTTCTGAATAATATAAAACTGTGTCTGTAGAAATAGGAGAAGACTCACGGAATCTGCGAATGCTGGCAGATGTACCTCGTGTCTCCAAATGAATCGGGTGGTCGTCCTGGAATCCTCTACTGCTGACTAGTACCTGGATCTGTGCAAAAGAGCACAGAGTGTAGTATCAGTAAAACCGACCCCATGTACTGAGTAAGTGCCGAGCCTAACCTCGGCGAAGTAGTGACGAGGCTAAGTCAGGGCTTCAACAATATAATCGATAACAACAATAAATAATAAAGCCAGAAAGAAATCTGAACAAATAGATAAATAAGTGCTGCAACAAAATAAAATAACTCAGCTATAACCAATTCTCAAATAACTCTTCAAAGTTCTAAACTTTAACTTTGAATAAAAATAATATTGAAATATTTAAATTGTAGTAAAATAGACATTTTTAACCTTTCAAAACTTTTATTTTTCTTGTTCCTTTAAAAATCAGTAAAATATAAATGTCCTCCCTTATCGCTCCTTGTTGCGGCGTTCAACCCGCTCCCACCTGTCCACCCTTATTGCTCCTCCCTAAAATATCACCCTTATTACTCCTGTTGCGGCGTGCAACCCGATCCCACCTGTCCACCCTTATCACTCCTTGTTGCGGCGTGCAACCCGCTCCCACCAGACATATCATATCAATTTATTTATAAGTTTCACAACTCAGGACAAGCCTTTCACAATATTTTTGTCTCCACATTTACCAATAATAAACTGTATTTTTCTCATAACTTCATCAATATCCTCTCAATCATGAAACCAACAAGAATATCGAATACAAATATTTATTTCGTAAAAACAATGCCAAACCTCTCAACCATTTTTATATCACAAGGAAACCAGCTCAAACAACCAATACTCTTTCCAAATAGTCACAACAATATCCAACAACAAATCAACAAGGCCAAATAGTCATAGAAACAATAATGCACATATAACAATTAACACGATAATCAAATAAATGGGGAACAGGAAAGGGGATCATGTTTAACAACCAATTTGGGTGGTGCATAGATACTTGTCACCACACATATACACCACGCCCATGCATTTCACATAACAGACAAGTGGGGAGTCCTATTCCTTCAAGCCAAAGTTAGACCAAACATTTACCTCAATTCCGCAGGCCACTCACTGCTCAATTATTGCTTTTCCTTTTGAATTCACCTCTAACTTGCTCGAATCTATTCAAAATTAACTTAATATCATTAACTAATGTTAAAGGAACTGATTTTATTGAAAAATATAATGTTTCCTAAGTTTTCTCAAAAAAAGTGAAAACCCGACCCCGGGTCCGCTTGGTCTAAACTCGGGGTTCAGATCAAATTACATTACCCATTCACCCACGAACCGAAATATGCTATTAGTTTTGAAATCGGACCTTAATTTGATATAAAATTCAATTTTTACAAAACTCCCTAATTCTACCCAAACCCTCAATTTTACCATGAAAATTCTTTGTTTTTGCTTTAAAAGTGATGCAAAATAATAAGGAATTGAAAGAGCAAAGTTTGGAATTGATTACTTGTGAATTCGAGATGAAGATTGTTGAAGAAAATTTGTTTTTACGGCTGGAAATTCGAAATATTGGAGAAGAAAGGGTTCTGCCCGATTTTTAAAAGTATTTATATTAGCTGGACAGGAGGACTATGCGATCGCATTAAATGGGATGCGATCGCACAGGATATTGGGGGGGGGGGGTTGTGCAGTGTGTTCACATGGGGAGGGGTGCGATCGCACAGGCTGTTGACCTCCCCTACCCCAGGCCTGATTTAATGAACCGCGTTCGCACAGTATGTAGTGCGTTCGCACAGCTTTGCCCAGACTATGCTCCGCGATCGCACACTAAGTGTTGCGTTCGCACAGTACACCAAACATGGACTCAAATTTTACTCTATGCGATCACGGCCTCTCCTATACGGTCGCATAGAACAAAATACCTGGACACCAGAAATGAAAAACCATCAGTTATTTTTAAGTGAAAAACATCTCGTGGCCTACCCGAAACTCACCCGAGCCCTCGGGGCTCTAAACAAATCATGCACGCAAGTCTAAAAATATCATACAGACTTGCTCGTGCGATAAAATCATAAAAATAACATGTAAATCTATGCATTAAACATCAAAACTCATCGTTTTCAACAAGAACTCTTAAAGTGCATAATTTCTCAACCGGATGTCCGAATCATGTCAAACGAACTCCATTTTTCACCAAATTTCACAGTTAATCTTTAAATATCATAACAAAGTTGTACCGAGCTCCGGAACCAAAATATGGATCTGATACCAATGATTTTTAGCATTATTTATTTTCTTTAATTCATAAACATTTCAGCAAAATAATTTCTTTCAAAAATTGATTTCTAAGGCTTGGGACCTCGGAATTCATTTTCGGGCACACGCCCGAGTCTCATATTTTACTACGGACCTACCGGGATCGTCGGAACACTGATGCGGGCCCGTTTGCTCAAAATGTTGACCAAAGTCAACTTTTATCAAATTTAAATTCTAAAAATCACTATTTTCATATTTTCACATAAAAGCTTTCCGGTTTCACGCCCGGACTGCGCACGCAAATCGAGGTATTCAATTTTAGTCTTTTTATGGCTATTAAGCATGGAACGGAGTCTAATTTTATAAAATGACCCCTTGGGTCATCACAATCTCCACCTCTAAAACACACGTTCGCCCTCAAACGGACATAGAAAATTACCTGAAGTGGCGAACAAGTGTGGGTATCTACTCTGCATGTCTGACTAAGACTCCCAAGTAGTTGCCTCAACGGGCTGGCCTCTCCACTGCACTCGAGCTGAAGGATAACTCTTAAATCTCAACTGACGAACCTACCGGTCTAAAATAGCTACCGGCTCTTCCTCATAAGTCAAGTCCTTGTCCAACTGGACAAAGCTGAAATATAACACGTGGGACGGGTCACCATGATATTTTCGGAGCATAGACGCATGGAATACTGGATGAATTGAGGATAACCCTGGAGGTAATGCAAGTCTGTAAGCTACCTCCCCCACCTTATCAAGAATCTCAAACGGCCCTATATACTTAGGGCTCAACTTGCCTTTCTTCCCAAACCTCATAACACCTTTCATGGGAGACACACGAAGCAATACTCTCTCTCCAACCATGAATGCTACATCACGAACCTTACGATCGGCATAACTCTTTTGCCTAGACTAAGCTGCACGAAGTCTCTCCTGAATAATCTTGACCTTATATAAGGCCTCCTGAACTAAGTTTGTCCCCAACAACCAAGCCTCTCCTGGCTCAAACCATCCAACTGGCGATCTGCACCGTCTACCATATAACGCCTCATAAGAAGCCATCTGAATGCTCGACTTATAACTATTATTATAAGCGAACTCCGCTAGCGATAAGAACTGATCCCATGAACCTCCAAAGTCAATAACACAAGCACAGAGCATGTCCTCCAATATTTGAATGGTACGCTCGGACTGCCCGTCAGTTTGAGCGTGAAATGTTGTACTCAACTCCACTCGGGTACCCAACTCACGCTGAACTGCCCTCCAAAAGTGCGAAGTAAACTATGTACCCCGATCAGAAATGATAGACACGGGCAGCCCATAAAGGCGAACAATCTCCCGAATATACAACTCAGCAAATCGCTCTGAAGTATAAGTACTAGCCACTGGAATGAAGTGTGTTGACTTAGTCAGCCTGTCCATAATAACCCAAACCGCATCGAATTTCCTCTGAGTCTGTGGGAGCCCAACAACGAAGTCCATAGTGATACTCTCCCACTTCCACTCAGGAATCTCTATCTGCTGAAGCAAACCACCAGGTCTCTGATGCTCATATTTTACCTGCTGACAATTTAAGCAATGAGCCGCATAAGCCACAATGTCCTTTTTCATCCTTCTCCACCAATAATGTTGTTTCAAATCTTGGTACATTTTTTCTGCACCTGGGTGAATAGAATACTTGGAGTTGTGAGCCTCCTCAAGGATCAATTCACGGAGGCCATCAACATTAGGCACACACAGCCTACCCTACATCCTTAAAACACCATCATCTCCAACTGTAACCTGCTTGGCATCATCGTGCCGAACCGTGTCCCTAAGGACCGCCAAATATGGGTCATCACCCTGCCGCTCTAGGATACGATCAATTAGAGAAGACCGAGCGACAGTATAAGCTAGGACACTGCTGGGAGAAATATCCAACCTCACAAACTGATAGCCAAATTCTGAATGTCTGAAGCCAACGGTCTCTTGATGACTGGAATATACGCAGGACTGCCCATACTCACCGCCTTTCTACTCAATGCATCGGCCACCACATTGGCCTTCCCCCGGTGATACAATATAGTGACATCATAATCTTTTAACAACTCTAACCACCTCCGCTGCATCTTGATCTTTCTGCTTGAATAAGTACTGGAGGCTGCGATGGTCAGTAAAAATCTCACACGACACGCCATAAAGATAATGCCTCCAAATTTAAAAGCATGTACAATAGCTGCCAACTCTAAATCATGAACATGGTAATTCTTCTCATGGACTTTCAACTGACGAGACGCATACGCAATCACCCTGCCATCCTGTTGTTCCACGTCCCACCAACACTACTATATAAGTAGGCAGGCACGGGTCATGTAGCTTTTACCCGAGAAGGTCGGGATCGAATCCACAGAGAGTCTTTATATGGGAGTGAGTGTCTAAGTGAGCTAAAAGGGAAGAGTGTTCCTAATTACACTTCTAAACATATTGGGTTGAATTATACTATGATTAGTTCTAAGGATTTTGTACTAACTAATAATTGCGATGTTTTTGTTGGTGTTTTCTTATATTGATAAAGGCACTAGGGTCGTGACCTTTTCCTAGGTGGATATGCGACGGGTTTCAAGTCTAAGGTCGGGGAATTCACTAGGGATACAGCTATAGCCAATGCACTCAGGTGCCCACTCTATACCTCTCGGTAGTTTAAGTGGCATACCCAAATTGACTCTCTCGAGACCAATTGGGTGTCAATTAAGCAAGCAAGTAAGGCTTAGGTAGGGTATTACTCTCTCGAGGTTTAACCCGTTAATTAGGGCTCAAGTAGGATTTTACCATTTCTGGGTTTAACCAATTGATTGGGACTACCAATCTCTTGATAATGCGCTAATTTCCTATTAGGCTAATTTTCTAGGCTCAAGTCCTCTTTCTAAAAAAAAAACCAAGTCATGAAAGGGCTAATTAGTGTTTGCAACCACCAATTATAGCAATAACAACACCAAATTAGCCTAAATAACCAACACCCACTAATTTCCTAACCTTAATTTAACAAACCCATTACATACCCACACTAGGGTTGAGCCACAACCCTAGCTAATGGGTCTAGCTACTCATAATCAAAGTAGAAACCAATGATAGAGAAGAAGAAGAACCCATTAATCTATAATTAACAATGAAAATTGAAATTCCAATGTTAAAATAGCAAGAACAAAGCTAAAAATACAAAAACCCTAAGTACAAGAACGAGTTTCAGCTCTGAAAATTCCCAGTTGTCTTAAAAAATTACAAAATAGTCTATTTATACTCGGCCAAATTTTTGGACAAAATTGCCCCTGAGGATCTACCGCGGACCGCAAAAACACGACCACGGTCCGCGAAACTTGACTGGGTTTTGAACTCTAGCTTGCTGAATCTGAACCACCGCGGACCGCGAAGATAGGACCGCGGCCGCGGTGGATTTTGCTTTGGGAATGGTTCTCTGAACCTGATCTTCGCGGACCGCGAAACTGCGACCGCGGCCGTGAAGAGGCCTTGCCTTGAATACTGGTTCTCTGAAGTTGATTTTTGCGGACCGCGAAAATGCGACCGTGGTCGCGAAGAGGCCTTGCCTTGAATGCTGGTTCTCTGAAGTTGATCTTCGCGGACCGCGAAAGCATGACCGCGGCCGCGAAGACTCATTGCCTGATAACTTTTCTTGTCCTTGATTCTTGTGCCGGATTTACTCCTGTTTTGAGCATGTTTTTGACTGGATGTCCTCATTTCTGGTTCAATCCTGCAACAAGTACAATGTGTAAGCTCACGGGGCTATTTTGTGTACAATTATATCCAAAACTAAGGTAAAGAGGAACGGAAAACGAGGCAAAAATCTAAGTTATCAACTCCCCCAAACTTAAGCTCTTGCTTGTCCTCAAGCAAACAAAATAAGCCCCACCCATGAGATAGACTCCTCGAAAATCTGACCGTCCTAATGGTGACCTCAACTAGCATCAATTGGGACTAACCATAGCCCTTAATACACATGCATCATTGGCATTGTTTGAATCTTTTAAAGCCATAGTTTCAAGTGTGATACAAGAGCTTCAAGAGATGTTCCAAATCATCAGTGTGACTCTAACTACCACCTTGGTCAGTGTGGATCCCAGACTCTTATTCCACGACTCTCCCAAAACACCTCACTTTGATAATAATAACACTCAGAACAAGGAATATAGGGCATCACTCATCTCTCATCAAAGAAAAAGTGCCAAGACCGACTCAAAGTACCATAGGCTTGCCCTTTGTGTAAATCACCACTAATGTAGGCTTCACTCGACTTAAGATCATACAGGACTTTTGTGGAATCATCATGAAGGCTTTTGGTCAAGGGTAGGAAGTATTTGGTCAAAGTGAGTTCTATCTTTCCTTAGGCACTTCATTTTTTTAACTACTCACATTTCCTTGCCTTTTTGCATCATTTTATCCTTTTTAGGGTTGGAGAGACACACTGTCAAACCTTTTTGTTCATTTTAGGCACTTTACTTTCCTTTCATACATTCCAAACCTTTTTTTGTAACACTTCTTCTTCCTCAATTCCCTTTTTATTTCTTTTTGTTCTTCATGCTTTTCTTTTTCTCTTCTTTTTCCTTGCTTTTTCTATTTTCTTTCTTTTGTGCCTTCTTTTTCACTTCATTGCATCCCTCGTATCTCCCCCAAACTTATGATTTTTGCCTAGCGCCAAGGAAAAATCGGGTGCCAAGAGAGGGTAAAAGAATGGTTGAAGGCTTGTAGCTTGGTTATTGAAAGAAGGGTTTAAGGCTCAAATGGGTTGACTAGGGAACATGTCTTTTGGAAGGCCATGGAAGTGTTCAATTTTTTTCAAGTCAAGGAAAGCCTATAGTCACTCTCAAGTCAAGTCACACCTAGAATTTCGCCTAGACAACACTCAGGGCAAGTTCTAGACTTGTGGCATGGAACTTAGACTTGCAATTCGAATTCCTCACCACTCAATGCTAGGGGATTGCCATAGGAACCGAGTCGAGGGCCCACAACGACCTTGGTCGTGGTTTGAGTAACAAAATTGGTCCCGAAGAACCACCCGATGAATACCGGTCAACACAAGAGTCTCAAGATCGCTACCATCACCCTCCTAAACACAACGGTTTGTCTTTGACCATGGGATCAAAGGAAACTGTGTTAGGCCCAAGTAAATCTTTTCTTGAGGCATTGTTATTCATTAACTAGAAAAAGGAGGAAAAGGAAGAAAAACCAAAACCAAAAACAAAAAGAAGGGGAAAAACAGACTCAACCCTTAAGAAGGTTGTCACACCATCTATCCTTGGGAAGAGCCACCTGGTTCACACAAATCCACCTTTGGAAAGAACCGTGGCATTAAGAAAACCAAAGGTTTATTGACCACGCGAAAACTAAACAAGAAGCTATAAAAGAAAAATAAGAAGCTATAAAATAAAAAGTGCGTAAAGTAAAGTGCGTGGGATAGAATGAATATGTACATGAGGGGAATTTAGACGAATATACATAGGGGATGAATATTTACAATGGATAATTAACTTATACATTCCAAAAATATAAAAGTCTACAATACCAAAATGGAAATAAAGTAAAGAAAAGAAAGAAAAATATTGTCATAATTATACAACCCATGATACCAAATGCCTAACAGAGCCACTCCCCCAACTAAGATATAGCATTGTACTCAATGCTACATATCAAATAAAAGAACATCAAAAATAATGGGGGAGAGAGAGAGTAGAGAAAACTCCATATTGGCCCTCGGCCTGCTGTGGTCCATGTTGCTGCTGTTGAATCTGTGAAGAGGTAGGGTCTGATGGTGGCTGAGACAATGGAGGTGTCGGGTCTGCTACTGCTGCCTGGGACTGTGGAGGGACTGTGGAGGGACTGGGTCAGATGCTACCTGAGAGTGAGCTCCTATGGTCTGGGCCTCTTGGCTCTGAGTGGAAGTCTCTGCCAATACAAGCTTGATGCCTTGAGGACGGGGCATCAACTTCCTCTTCTTCAGAGGCCTAATCGGATCCTCCTCCGGCACTGACTGCTGTTGCTGCTGTGAAGGCTGATGTGACTGTTGTGGCTGCTCATGGGGGATCTGCTAGCAACATCTCCAAGGGTTTTTGATCCCCCTTGAGAATATCCACCTCCTTTCTCAACTTTGCTACCTCCTCCTTCGATGCCCGAGTCTTTCTCAGCTTCTTTGTCTCTTTGGCCAACTTTGTTAGTGCTTTCTCATGGGCACCAACTGCTTCCAAGATCTTCTGCTGGTTGGCCAGAATCTCCTTTAGGGCATCCTCAACGGACTGTGGGACCTGCGCCGGGGGAGGAGTAGCTGGGGCTGCCACAGCTGTAGAAATTGCAGTCAGCTTTGTTGTTGCTGACTGCATCCAAGTGTTGAGGTTTGTCAGTGTCTGGTTCAGCCTGTGGGCAGTCATGGGATAGGCTCTGGAGGAGGGGATGTCTGTGCCAGCAGAGGAATAAGGGCCTGGAACCTCCTCAAGAATGGATGGTTGGGGAAAAGAAGATGCCACAACCACCGCTGGCTACTCAGACTGGCTAGTGGAAGCAATCGACTTACCCTTTGACTTCTTCTTTGGGTTATCATCATCCTTTAGATCATACCAAGAAAAGGGCTTGATGGGCTTGACTTTAGTGTCAAAGCGCTTCTTGGTTACCCCCCTGGTCTTCACAATACAATGTCAGATAATGAGGAAAGGGGTAAGAAGTATCACCTGCGTTGACAACACGGTTAATAACCTCAGACATCACATTCCCCACATTAATGGGGTATCTAGCCATGATGGAGGCAACCAACACAGCCCGACTGGGGGGGGGGGGGGG